>JAUZSX010296657.1:0-13543 GCA_034780655.1 Idiosepius hallami
TCACTTTCTAACCTGACCAAAGTTACAACTTCATGCAAAATTTCAGAAAAATTGAACAGATGGTTGCAGAGAAAAACGCGAACGAACAAACAAACATGCCTCAAAACACAGGTCCCCCTCATTAAATATCGGGGTACCAAAAATTGAAATAAAAATGTGTATTAGGGTTAGGGTTAGTTACCAGTGTGTATTATCCAAATTGCCCTTACTTGTATTAAAAAAAGTTTTAGTTACTTTTATATATTTTAAAAAAAATTAAAGACTTGCATGAGTATCCTTGTCTGCATAATGACTTTACCATCGTTGATTTTCATTTTATCTTAGGACGATGACTTAGCAAAATTGTCAAATAGTCAATCAGAGCTATTCTTTTAGGGGAAAACTTATGTCTTTTTTGCCTTCCCCTAGGTATTTAAAAGAAGGAATTATTCAAATTTGAATTCAAAAAAATTGTTATGATTGATATTGTATTGTGGATTGATTAATTAGTTGATTATTCACAAGTAAAATTATATTTTTAATCAATGTCATTCACCAATTTAACATTTTCAAATGTTGATTTTGAGGGGTATTTTGGGTCTGCTTAAGGTTAAAGTTAGGGTAGCAAATGTGGGGGAGTAGTAGAAACTTAAGTGCTAGAACAAGTTCAAATCCCAGGCAAAACTACTTTCGCCTCATTTACAGCTGCCTCGGGCAGATGAGATAAGGCTTTTTAATTCAGAAAGTAACTCATCTAGGTGAAGTGCAACTGATTACAAATCCTGGGTAGATGAACCCTGTCAACAAAATGAAAGTAACTCATCTAGGTAAAGGACAACACTGATTACAAATCCTGGATCCCTTTAAGCTAAAAAGCTTTTTTTATGACCCAAATTATCAAAAGTAAGGTTAGGGTTGAAATTAGGGTTAGTCAAAAGAAACAATTAAAATGGTAGTAGCTACTATTGAAAATAGTAAAAGTTGATATTAAAAGTCTTGATATCATAAAAACTATTTGTCAGCAACAATTTTAAATGTGATATTCATTCAAAACAGACCTGAATAGCCCTAAAAATTAACATTTGAAAAGTGAGTAATGTAAACTTGGATAAGTTGGTGAATGTGACTACATTGATCATATCATTAAGAATCTGAAAGAATTATGACGCCAAGCAAGAACATAATGAATGAGATTCATAACAAGGAGGTGGGGAACTACCTGTATGAAAAAAAGAAATATCCATTTTGACGTCAACAATCGATAAAATTGAACTCAAGGAGAGAGAGTAAGAGAGAGAGAGAGAGAGAGAGAGAGAGAGAGAAAGAGAATTGAAGAAGAATCCTCCTACCTGGATTTATTTATTAGAAAGAAACCCTTTGAAGACTGTTGAAGAAGAAGAAGAAGAAGAAAAGGTAAACGCAGATGTTTTACAAAAAAAATGTAGAGGAAGAAACAACTTCTTGATGAGAATAATTGTTTATGGTATAATCCATAATGTATGTTTTGAAATAAAAGTAACATGATGACGACAGCGGCAACGATGGTGATGATGGTGATGGTGATAGCAGACAACTTATCATCGCCAAAGTGAAAAATCCTCAATTTGTCAACAATAACTCACAATAAGTGAGAGATGATAAAATCGTTTTAATCCGTTGTGAATATATCAGAATAGAAAATAGTTCATTGAGCCATGGAATTTTTGTTAATAAACCGTGTCTTGTTGTGTAGATAATAAATATAGAGAAAATTATAATTTTTGTAACTAGTGTATGTGTGTGTGTTTATGTGTGTGTGTGTGTGCGCGGTAACGAGAGCCAGAATGGAGATTTCCGCCCCCAAATGTCGATATAGCAAACGTTGCTGGTGTGGGTGGATGATGTTAGGTGCTTTCTGCTGTTCTGTTGCTGGAACAAAAAAAAAAACCCCGAGAAGCGGTGATGGCAACAGGGCTTTTTTTCTTAAAAAAAAAAAAATCGATTAAGTCATTCATCGACTCATAAAATTAATGTTGTTGGCTCTGGCCAGCCAATCTGAATGAATGGCCTTCTTCCTCTTCTTCTTGCTCGCTTCAGTTAAGGAGAGAAAATGCGAGCAATGATGAGCAGAAGGTGTTGTTCTTCTGCAATCTTGCGCAGAACAATAACTAGACAATTTCCTCTATTCTGATTGGTCAACGCTATAAAATATGTTGATTGCCATGGTTACCTTAAATTTTTCGTTTTTTTTCTTCCTCCCCTTCATATGGCAATTAGTGAAATAAAAACATTAAATAAAAATGATAATGATGTTATTAAGCCTTGGTCAACTTACAAAGAAATAAAAAGCAAAATAATTCCAGACAAAAATGATAAATAAAAAGATATATACCAATTAGTTTTAAGTTATTTTCACCGACAAGTTGTAAAAATTTCGGTGGTGGGAATTGAAAGATTTTAAAATCCACTACAGGGTTCTAAATTGCCAGTGATTTTTTTTGCAAGTGGCAACTAAAAATTAAAAAAGAAATATTTATTATCTTTTGGTTACTGTTTTTTTCACCAACAATCTACCAAATACTGAATGAAAAATTTCTTTACAACAATCTTTTTTAAAATTAACTGAGCGAAGTCAAATTATCTTAACCATAAAAGGTTTAATAGAATAGAAAAAAGAACAATATACTCTGTTACTTTAACAAGGCTGTTTTCAAAATGTCTTAAGAAATTCAACAAATTTTCATGCAAAAGAAAAATTAGTTCAAAGTGTAATGGTTTATACCTTCTTAAACAGTAACTAAGTTTTGAATTATTGGCTGAAATAACTGAATAATTGAATTATTAGAGTGAAATAACATTTTGTGGGTTTGGATAGTAACTTTTCTATTTGGCTAGTAAAGGAAAATATTTAGTTGTCAAACGGTTACCTAAAGGCAAATTTGTCTATAGAGCTATTGATTTATAAATGATTTTAAAGATCCCTCCCTCACTCTCTCTCTAAAAAACAACGAATTTAATCAAACAAAAATTTAATTTTGAAAATAAAAAAAAATAGAAAAAGGAAAAAACGATCTCTTTTTTTATTGGTTTTTTTTTTGTTTTTTTGCACACATTTGGGATTAGTCCACTTCGGGCAGTGGTAGTGGACCTGCTCCCTCTGTAACAGTGACTTTGGAATCATAAAACGGGAGTTCAAATTTGTTGTTCCATTTGGGTTCATCCTTGGAAGATGTAGGAATCCTCACATTCCCTCTAGCTATAGATTAAATAGTGCAATTTGTGTTATTCAAAAAACTAAGTGTAGGCTAAAAGAATGTTTATAAAAAAAAACTATTGTTCTTGGCATTTAATGAACTAAAAAGGTTAATATGCTTTAACTCAAAACTAAACCAAACATAGATTTGATTTGATTTAAATTGATTATAAGATATAAAAATTTAGATTTATTTTATTGAAATGATGTCTGGTTATCTACAGTTATCTATGCTAGTCAGTTTTCTTCCATGCACTGAAAAAGCTTCTTTTGTTAAAAGAAAGAAAAAAACAATTAGCCATCCATACAAAAAATAAATAATTTTGGAATATCGAAAATTCTTCTTTAAAATCTTTTTAAAGAAAGTCAACAGAAGACAATAATCCAACGATAAAATTTGAAAAAGAAAAATCCGAAAAATTTAGCCTCTTGTTTATTTTGATTTACGGCATATCAACCTTTTTGTTTGTGGTAGTCATTTAATGCTGAACAAATTTTTTGATGAATGTCCTATTTTTTTGTCCTCGCATAGGTTTTTGAATAACACAATATGCACTATTTAATCCATAGCTAGAGGAAATGTGGAGATTCATAACTTTCCCAATATGTGAACAGTGACAGAACTACTGGGATTTTAACTCTTGTATCACAATTTCAAAGTCTAATGCCAATCCACTGGACCAAGAGGATGTCCCCAAAAATAGTGATTTTTGAAAATTTTGAATAAAAATGTTATAAAAAAAAATGACTTAATAAAATTAGAGAGCATTTAAACTTTATAAAAAAACAAACTATATCTTAAAAGCTTTGAATTTTGCTATATTTAAGTTAAAAACAATGGTTATTAAAAGCTGAAAGGTAATTTCAAATATGAATGTAAATTTATTACAAATGAAAAACTTTTCACGTGATGAAATGAATAAAAGGAATAAAACAATTAGGCAATAATAATAGAATACTATTTCTTTCTTTAAGATTTTTATTTTTAAATTTACCTCCCATCCTGTAATGGAGAAAGTAGTAGAAATAATAAACTGAAAATAATAACAACAATAGGTCAATTATTACTCATTCAGTTTCTTAGATTGGCCTTTTATTAAAAAGAACTTTAAAATGACACAAATGGGAATTCCTTCTCAGTTGACCAATCCTTAAAATACCTTTTCTTTTCTTCAATAGCAGGCACCACTTGCAAGTAGACACCCAGTCAGGGTAGAAGACCAAAAAAGAGGACAACATTTCATTTCATTATTTGTTGTTGATGAATTAAATAAAATCTTACACAATTTGATTTTGTAATTAATCATCATCATCATCTATTTGCTTATGTCCCCAAAAGATAACAGGGGATGTCTACTTGGGATAGTAAACGCATTTCAGAAATATATTATGCAAGTTCAAATCCCAGCCATTCTGTTTATATTCACATTTGGACTAATACCTTTGGAAAAGTTATAGATCCCCACATTTCCTTCAGCTATGGATTCAATAGTATATCTTGCGTTATTTAAAAAACTAAGTGTGAATGAAAAAGAACATTTTTCAAAAATCATAGTTCTAAGTATTGAATGGCCTAAAAAGGTTGATATGCTGTAAAACTAAACAAACAAATAAAAAATAAATTTTACGATTATCTGATTGAAATTAAAACCATTCCTTCAAACAATATTACAAAAAATCTACAGAAAAAAACTAAATGTTGAATCTTGACACTTTGCACAGTTCAATAAATGTGTAAAGCAAATAAATCTAGAACTTAGTATAATTTTGTTAAACACAAATGATAGGTAGCTTATGATAGATGTGATGGACATCGGACTACCTACCAATATATGTATATAAATATTATGACAAAAATGTTCCAGAGTTTAATCACCTAAAAATGGCTGATAGGTTCATTAGCCAAAATATTGTGATTATAACAATCAAGATGAGAATAACAGTCCCAAAAATAAATGTAAAAATTATCAAGCCTTAACTCAAGGATTGAGAAGGTAACAATAATAAGGATAAGGACAACAGTCCAAAAAATATAAGTACAAATTGTCAACCCTTATCTCAAGGATTGTGAAAGTAACAACAATGATAAAGATGAGAACAACAGTCCCAAAATAGATGTACAAATTATCAAGCCTTAACTCAAGGATTGTGAAGGTAACAATAATAAAAATGAGAACAACAGTCCAAAAAATATATGTACAAATTGTCAACCCTTATCTCAAGAATTGTGAAGGTAACAATGATAAAGATAAGAACGACAGTCCCAAAATAGATGTCCAAATTATCAAGTGTTATCCCAAGGAATCCAAAAAACCATAAATATCCTTTTTAGTAAAATTCAAAATAGCTTTTTTTTTTAACTAAAATATTTTATTCCCAGAACATCTGTAGAGTAAATAAGTTATTAAATAGATTGTTGATTCACAATGCGAGGAATTCAATTCAATGTGTGACACCTGGAATGAATGAACAATTAAGTGAAATATACCTGGATATGAATTAAAAAAAAACTTTGTTCACCTCAATTTTAAAAAGCAGAAACAATCTATTCAGAAAATTAGATTTTTTTTATAAATATATATATATAAAAAAAAACATTTTCTAAAAAAATTTTTTTTTTACTTTCAAACATTTCTTTGTTATTATATCAGATTAAAGTTAATTATCAAAATGTAAGTAAAATAATGAAATAAAAACTTTACAATTTTAAAAAAGAATCAATGATAGATGAGCAACAAACTAGATAAAACTAACAAGTGAAGCATGCATTGTCCCCCACTGTGAATGAGGCATAAAAAATTATGAAGTCCCGAGGGGGGGGGCATTGAATCCTAGTAAAAATGAACTAACAGTGCATTTTCAGACCTTAACATATGTAAATTTCAGTTCAGCACCAAACAAAACTGCTAAATAACCAAATATATCAAAATTTAGACAAATTTGATAAAATAGCCTCAAAAAAACATGTTTTTAGCCCTAAAAAAAAACACAAGAATTTTGTCATGTTCAGAAATACTGAATTTATAATACCAATGCCCTCCACATTTTGGCCAAGTTTCAGAAAAATCTAATGGATGAATCAAAAGTTATGGGGCAAAAAATGTCATTTTTTAGCATTTTGGAGTATTTTTTACCCATTTCAAGCTCCTAGGGACGCAACAAGAACTTTTTATTTTACTGTGCACATCTAAATATAAAAATACAACTCATGGCAAAGTTTCAGAAAAAAGTAATGAATGGTTATTTGGCAATAGTCTGGATGGACAGACGAACGCATACCACTGAAAACAAAGGTCCTTCTCTGATAAATCAGGGAACCAACAGAGCACTTGGAAAATTATGAGTGTATTAGGTTGTCCTAAACATTCGAGAAAGACTGTCAAGAATTCTATGATTCAAAGCTGGCTGAATGGTACTGTTACCAGATCCAAATGCTTGCAGATCTATGGCAGAAAACTCTTAGAAAATGATGGTCTTTATTTTGTAGAATAATTTTTGTGGCTTTTGTTATTAGTTAGTGAATACGATTGCAAAGTTTCTGAAAACTTTTGGGACAATTTAATACATATAATAGGTTGTCCCGAAAATTCATAAACACTCAATGGTTTTAATTTTTCTTGTTTTTGCTATTACTTAGCAAGTAAAATTTCAATGAAGATTGATTGATTGATTGGTCAGTTTATTGGCCTATTAACACCCCAAAGGTCATTTTAGGCCAAGAGGGTTTTTTTTTTTTTTTTTTTTTTTTTTTTAAATAAGTTCTTTTTTACTTTTCTGTGAGTCAGAGTGAATTTGGAAAAAAATTGTGAAGAACTAATTTTTGGTCCCTCGATTTATTGGAGAGTGACCATTGTTATCTTTACTTTTATATGTCAACCTTGGTTGTTTGTAGTCGGCGTTTCTTTTCTTTAGACAAAAGTTGGGTTTTTAAAATCAAGGAAGAGTTTTTATAGCCACACAAACTGCGTTTTTTAAAAAGAAATTGTAAAAAATAGAAGTTTGGCATTATCGGTCATCTTTTTTGGGGACAATCGGAGAAAATTGGAAGGGCTTACTTTTTCAAAAATGTTTTTCTCTGACTCTTTCCAAAATAGAAGAGGAGCTGCACCTCCATTCTTCTGGGAGATGGAAACGAAGAGTGGATGGAACGCAAAAACCATTTTATGGAGTTTTCATTGATGTTTATTTAAGGTGTTGTTTGCCCAAGTATTTTATTCTGACCAAAAAACTCTTTTTCAACCTACAAATTTTGCCAAGGGCTTCATCAATTCTGCTACTTTTAAGCAAGTGAGTTACAATACTGATTCAACAGTTAGAGAAAAAGTGAAAAAGAAAAAAAAGAGTCTTACCTAGAATAAAGCCAACTAGAGTTCCAAGACAGAAGTTCCAAATTATATCATATTGAAAACCAATGTATGAAAAGATTCATTGTGGCAATTTTCTTTCAAAAATGTGTTCCAAAACAAACTAAAAGAAAAAAAAAATAATTAAAGATTAAAACAAAAAAATCAAATTTATTCCTAATAATTTTTATTTAAGATAATTAAATTATACACTCACTAAACACAAAGTTAGAAACAGTCTTTGAACAGTCCTTTTTCAAACTAAAGAAATGCGTTAAATGGAAAGACAGAAGAATCCCGAAATAGGAGAAAGTAAGCTTTTGCAGATTAAGGATTTAATTTCTAATGAAATTATTTCAAAACAAAACAAAAAAAAATGATTGGGATTTGAACTTGTGTATTATGATTTCCTGATGGCCTTTCCACTGTCCCAATTGGACTTCTCCCAAAACATTAAAAAGAATTAAACTCCATTGAAATTTTCTAAATTATATCATTAAAGATGTTTGAATTAACTTGAAAAGCCAACATTGAATATCATCTTATCATTTCTAATCTAAAATTTATAAATGAATGGAAATTTGTGTATCTGTTTGTCTGTCTGTAAGAGAATTTCTTTCCTAGTGGACTCCAAAACAGCTAAGCTGATTTTCTTAAAAAATTGACGCAGTTGTACTTATGTTATTTCGGAATCTTTAATATTTAATCTTTAATCTTTAATCTTTAATAATTACACAAAAAAAAAGTTGTACTTATGTGTCTGAAAGTGTTCTTAGATAGGTGGTGTTTTGGAATACCCCTGATAAGTTTTAAATATTGGTAACCAAATTATCTTCAAGAAGTAAGAGTGCCACTATGATTAAAAGTAAAACTGTGAAAATCATGATTACGAATGCATAAATGTGTCATTAGCCAATCAATAGTGTCTGCAGGTTCAAATCCCACTTAGGGCTTGGAATAGTAACAATATTGTGCATCACTGATGAGATCAAAAAAGCAGTGTTAAAAGTTAGGCAAGATTTTGCATTGAATCATATCGTTAGAACTTTATTTAAATATATATATTTTGGGGCATATCTAAAAATTTGCGCAGGCAATGTCAGGCTATGCTGCTAGTCTATATATAAAATTGACCTCATGTGTATGTCTGAGTAATAGTCTCTTAACAAAATACTTCGCCAATTTATGGTCTAGGGATTTGAAATTTGATAAATGGGGTATTTGAACCTGTGGAACAAATTTGATTTAGTTTTGAGACGGAAAGGTTTTTTTTTTGGGTGGTGGGGCTACAATTGTCATTAAGGTGTCAATTTATCCACAGTTTACTGAATTAATTTTTGTCTTTCAAAAAACCATGGTAGTTTGTTTGTTTTTTCAGAAAAAAAAAATCTTGGAATTACAAAAACACAGATCAATAAGGACAGCAAAGAAACCCCTAAACAAGGCCTAACAGTAATAAAGAGTATACAGCAGAATAATATCTAAAAAAAAAAAAAAAAAAATTGCATAGCACACATCACAACTAACATCAATCAAACTGCAATATTCAAATTAAAAAAAAAACAAAAAAAAAAAACTAATAAGCAATAAACACAATTAAACAATCTCTTCACCAACCCAAGATTGGTAAAAATAAACCAGACAATCAATACTTCTATTAAAATGTTTAGTGACATAAGACACTAATAATCCAAAATATTGTATGTGTAATTATATCTCCTGAAGACAAATCCAATATTTGAAATACTCTAATGAACTGATATCTTGTGTAATAAATGAAAAGTACAAATTAGAAATTGGTTTTCTTGTTTTATGGTAAATAAAATCAAAGATTATGTAATGCTGAATATTTTGCTTCATAAAGAAATATTTTTTGTGGCTACAAAATATCTTGATACAGGATTACTAGGGATGTAGCAAATTTTTTTTCACAGCCCTAATAACTAATTGTCACAGTCCTGAGGATGACATGTTGAGGTTTACAAATCTACTCTTACTACAGCAGTATTAGAATATGACATCGAGGCAGCAAAGGTAAAGTAGTGGTAATAGTTTAGACTCTGGAATTGTTTTAGAAAAGTTCAAATCACAGTCCAAACCATTACTTTCACTTTTAGAAGTAGTAAGTGGTAAAAGCTTCGACTCTGGAACCATATGAATCGAGTTCAAATCACAGTCCAAACCATTATATTCACTTACAACTTTCTAAGGAAGATGAGGCTTGTAAAATCAGGAGGGTAACTTATCTAGGAAAAGGACACTGATATAAAACCTGCAGTCCATTTGGCCAATCAGTCATCTTGTTTTGCTTGTCACTGGTTAAAGGACAAACAGAGAGAGAGTGTGTTGTATGTGTTAAGGAGGGTGAGAGAAAATTGTTTAAAAGATTACACTTAATGATAATATAAAATTACTTAAGGCAAATTTATAAGTGTGATTAGTAAATTCTGGGATAAGTTATTTTTTTATGTTTTCTCAAACCTTTTGAACAACTTACTAGAAATTAGTTATTTTTTTCCATGTTTTCACAAACTTTTAAGACAACTTGTATGTTGATGGATTTTAAAAAATTTCTTCACGAAGACGTTCTCTCCCATGCCCTCTATCAGCACACCAAGTTTAAGCCTGCTAGGAAGAGGCATAAGGAACATACTTAACCAAAAGGCTTGCTTCGCTCGCCTTGGGATAAAACTGCCTTAAAAGCAACAATTTTTTTCAAAGCCTAAAATGTATATTAATGAAAAATAGAATATTGTTTTATAACCAATAGTTATGAAGGAGTACACCAAGAAAAAAGAAGGAAAAAGGGGTCCATGGGTAAAAAAAAGGTTGAGAAAGGCTCCAGCTCTTCATTTAGATGATATGTTATCCTTTATTTTATAGTCTAAAGCCTCCTGCTCCCCACTGAGGAGCTAGGGGAGATTATTTTTCACCAAAATATCAAACTTTTCTTGATGGACCAATCCCAGTTAGAAAGAAAATCTTCAAAAGATGTTTGATGATATTTATATCTATTTATTAACAGGATGAGGGGGGGTAGAAAGAAGAGGGAATCCAAAAAAACATAATAATATCATGTGGATTAATAAGGTCCTCCCTCCTCTATCTTGGAAGTCAGATAGCCAACTACTTTTTACCTTTAGACCAAAAAAAAATAAAGGATAATATATCAGCTAAGTGGAGAGTGAGGGGGACAGAAAAACAAAAGTATGGAGGCGGGGGGGTTGGGTGTGGTAGTTATGGAGGATTCCATTTAAAACTTCTTCATTTTTCAATCAAAAAAGGCTCAGGTGTAAAAAGTATTTTAGTCTCCAGGTGTAAGGATAATGCTGATTCCCAAAACCCAGATGGATGAGAAGAGGCAACTCAGTAAGAGTATATCATCTAGGTGAAAGGCAAAACCAATTACAAAAAGCTCAGGGATGGAATATGAGCACGTAAAACTTGCCTTGTGCCTAACTTGGTTTGGTGTGTAACTTAAGTAGATATCTCAAATTGGCTTAACTACTTAAACCCATTTTACATGATACAATACCCTACTAAGTTCGACCAATCAGATGAGAGAATTGACCCAAACTATATGATATAATCAACTAAAAAAAAAACAAAGTTTTTAGTCACTGTTAGATTTCTGTACTGAAAGGACATAATGCTATTGGAATGTGATTGTACTATTATTTACTATTATTCAAGTCTGTTGATTCCCTAGGGCCCAAAGGATCAACAGCGCTCCTCCAATGGACTCATTGTTATTATTGGTGGTATTATTATTACTACTACTACTACAACAACTGAAACTGCTAAAATATTCATTGGATCTTCTACCATTTGGATTAATTTCTTCTTCCTGTCCTCTTTTTTTTTTAAAAAGGGCATCATAACTTTTATAATATCTTAAAGTTGGGACCACTTTAAATGCCCCTGCGCACAAAAACTCTTTTTTATCACCTAACAATTAAAGGGTTGACACACTTATGTGCAAAAGTTTTTGATTAATTGATATCAAATAAAAACCTAGTCTTTTAACAAACAGACATTATATTAGGATTAGTTTCTAGTGCACTTCCAAATCTACTTTAAGTTTAATCAATCATTTTCTGACATGACAAATTGTCATTGTCTTACCTTCCAATGTAACACTTCACAAGACCTGTTTGATTTGAATAAGACGTCATCTACAAATAGAATAGATGGATGTTCTGCTTCTTATTATAGATATCTATAAATTGACATATCCTTTATCAGGAAAGAGTTGATAGGTTATTAGAAAATTTACTTCACTATTTCTTTGATATAATTAATGACATGCCATAATTATCTAATCTCTAATCTTCAGTCAAATTTATTATTATTATTATTATTATTATTATTCATTCTGATTGAATAATAAAAAACAAATAATAGAACTTAAGGATTGTTATGATTTCTTTAAGGAAATTAAAAATGTATTATTATTATTGTGATTAAGTTAAAATGATTATGATGTAAACTATTTACATCATAATCATCTAAGCCTAATCACAATAATAATACATTCTTATTGCTTAAGTCTAATGCTTTGTTGGAATACATCATTCTTTTTTTTAAACAAATTAAGTATTCAACCAAAGCATTTACTTAAAAAAGAATAATATTTCTATCACATTGAATGCAAAAAATATTAGTAATAATAATAATGATAATAATTAGGCTTAACCGTTACACCTAGTAGTGCGTCCGGCAGCAAATTTTTTTTTTTTTTTTTTTGCTGTTTCTGTAGTATACTTGTTTTTACAAGAAAGAGTTGTTAGCCTTATGCTCAACCCTCACCTGGAGGATCCTTTTTGGGCTTTTAAAATCAGTGTTGCCCTTCTCCTAGATGAGGTACTCTCCCAAGTTAATGAGCCCCATCTGCCCAAGGCAGCTAAAATGGCTTTGACTGGGATTTGAACTCGCGTAATATCATTCCATAGTCCAAGCTTTTACCAATGCTCAACCTCACTGCCCAAATATTAATATTAATAATGTTAATAATAATAATAATAAAATAATATTATTAACTTGCAAAACCTGTAAAAATTCCAATAATAATTGCTTTTTTTAAAGAATGTATTAAGTTTTTTTTTCAAACTTACACAATAATAAATCCTCTTAACTTGACTTTTACTAAAATATAAAATAAAATAGACTTAAAAACTATTTGAAACCTTAAACTTTAAATCAACCATGTTTTTTGTTTTTTTTTTCCACTGCAAAAGGTTTTATTTAGAGAGTCATTAAATAGGGGATAACTTTTTCCTATCTATTTACTGTTTATGATAATTATTGATATTTTTTACCCACATATTTATATATAGATAATAATAATAATGATGATTATAGAATTCAGAGTAGAAAGCAAATACTAAAATTTTTTTGTGAGAGATAAGTGTATTTAAATCTTTTATAATCAATTAGAAATTTGGGAGGGGAAGATTTTTGATGAGCAAATTTTAAAAGGTCCCTACTGTAAAGTAAAAAAAAAAAATGTATTTTTGGTATTATTCAAAGTAATAAATCAATTCAAAGTAACGTGGATCTTTTTGCATGATTAAAATCATTTTTACCCGCTATTCATTTATATTATAGTAATATAAAGAAAAAATGCAGACAAAAAAGATAAACCAATGTTAGTAAAAATTTTTTTTTAAATTATATAGAAATGCACAAAAGTTCTAAGAATTCATGTTCGAAAAGCATATTCTTTAAAAAAGAAAAGAATATTCCCAAGAACTAAAAACATAACCTTTTTAAAAAGAATAATCTTAAACATATGTTTGAAGAATATTACCAGCATATTAAGAGAATATAAAGCATATTTTTAAAAGAATATTGTCACAGCCCTAGTGAGTACTAGGGCTGAGACAAATATGCTCTATAAATATGCTCTATATTTTTTTTATATGCTCAGAATATTCTTTAAGAATATGCTCGAGAATATGCTTTTTTGCATAGGAATATTCTTTTTTAA
>JAUZSX010296667.1:0-13543 GCA_034780655.1 Idiosepius hallami
CTGAAAACCTATTTAAACCAACTACTAGTACCACTACACCATCTCATCATATTATCCAAGAAGACTTTTTTTTGCAACTTAAACTCCATTTTGGTTTGCTAGGGTTTAACGACCTATCAACCATTTATGGTTATTTAAGGTCTCATAGGTTTTAGGGAGAAAATTTTAAAGTCAAAATTATCAATTAATCTTTTAACTATTCTAAAACTTTGTTAGCCCACAATCAAATTTCAAAGAAAGAACCAAACC
This sequence comes from Idiosepius hallami, assembly GCA_034780655.1. Lineage (NCBI taxonomy): Eukaryota > Metazoa > Mollusca > Cephalopoda > Idiosepiidae > Idiosepius > Idiosepius hallami. The sequence goes on from JAUZSX010296667.1 coordinate 250, forward strand.
CCATTTTTGAAGGAATTCAAGTTCAGTCTACATAGAATGTCTAGGAACAAAAAAAAGATTAAATTTCCAATAATGCCACTTGCGCTAGAACAATACGCAAACTTCAGCTCAAAATTCCAATAATGAGGAAAGAACCAAACTTCAGACTATCAAGAATATGTAGAAACAAAAATAATTCAATTTTTTTTTTTGGCCATGCTAATTTCTGTTTAAAAATTGAACAACTAAAAAACAAGTCATTTTCAGAGGTTTTAGACATTATTTTTGGATTCCCTCATGTGGAAAACAATTTTAATGCAAATTTTCAAGGCTGTCTGGATTTATGCCCAAAAATATAATTCAAAATGGCGGAAATTAGCGACTAAACGTGATTTTTGTAAAATAGTAAAAGTGCGATATTTCCGGAACTAAAATTTTCAGGATTTTCTAGTTTCTATGATACCAAGATATGGTGAAAATTTGAAAAAAATCAGAGACATAAGGGTGTCAAAGATCTTTTTTTTCTGGATGATTTGATATGGAATGACCCTGATGTTATATTTTGTCTACTCCTTCCTTCGTCTTTATTGCCCACAACTCTTCCACCCCAGTTGAGCCATGCAAGCCACATTAAATACACGCATCCTAGAAAATGGGTAATAACTAATACACTTGATAATCAAACACAAGTGGATGTTGTCGCCAATTTAAGAGTAAAAATGTTACACCTTAACACTGAAAATGTTTGTTTTGTGATTAATGGCACATCAACCTTTTTAGGTCATTTTAATGCCTAGAACAATTACTTTTCATAAATATTATTTTATACCCACAGAGTTTTTTTTGTTAACACAAGTTGCACTATTTAAATCTTTCCTATGGGTATTAGTTGACATGTCAACATAGACTGAACGACTTGGATTTGAACTCACATACTACAATTCTGAAATCCGACTGCGTATCCACTGGGCCATATTGACTGCCCTCCTTGTGAAAACATAAGTTTCTAAACTGTTGTTAACCTAATTTTTTTTCCCCCTCTTCTGTCTCAAAAGCAAAAATTAAAATGTGCCAATTGTCAGCTAAAAATCAAGGATTGCTAAGCCTAAAAGAATTGACATTGAATCTCTGATCATATCACATGAGCCCCAACTGGCAACATACTAGATTCCAAATCGACAGATAAGGGTGGGGTGCTTTTAAGAATTGTGTCGTATTCTTTTTGATCTACTGAGGTCATTGCGTATGAGCACAGAGATTAGATGTTTCCATTAAATACAGAGGTTAAATTTAACCTGACCAATCACAGAGCAGAATGAAGATGACTTCCTTATTTCACAGCGCTTAGTCAACAAGACCTTTTTTTACCAAGTTCCTGGACTATACGTGACAGTTGCAATTGGATATACTTACTACTACTACGTGAACACTGTTGCTGCTTATTGCTACTGAATAGTACTATACAAGTACAACTGAATTAATTTTACTAAGGACGCTACCTTTTTACAAAGGACAATGGCACGGAACCCAAGAAATTGTGACTTACCAGTTCGGCCACAAATCTCATCAAAACTATGAAGTCCGTTGAAATAGGAATAAAGAGGTTGCATCCGACAAGAAACGCCCGGATCCTGGATTCTCACTGGATAACGGTGGATTCGACGGATCAGACCTTTTATCAGTCCAAATTGGATCAGCTTCCTTGGGAGGAGAAAAAAACAAAGCAAACATTTGTCTTATTTGCACACACAATATTACAGCTGTTATTATACGAGTCTTACACACCCATGCCTTAGAGGGTAGGTTGATTTTTCAATTTATTTTCAATATAAAAAAACTATAATGTTCCAAAAGTTGTATATACCTATGAAATACTGAAAAAGTAGATCTGAATCTTTAACGATTTTAAGAATATTTGACATGAATGATTTTAAAATAACATTGAAAAATCCTTGATTTTACCAGATTTGGCATAAATATTCATGTGAAAATCAAACAATTTCATTTAACTTTATATAAAAATGGATAATAAATTTAAAAATATCAATTATTTTATAGATTTTATTTTATCTTTTTATTTAGTCTTAGATTTACTAAAATATATGTTTCCGGTCTCACCGAAATCATGACTAATATTGCAAATTATGTCGTCTTTAAATCTAATTCCTCTAAGATAAATTTTTAGAAAAAATATTTTTTGGGTTTTTATTTTGTGACTTTTCTCGGATTATTTTTTATTTAGTTCCAAAATCGAACGACCCAAAGCATTTCTGTTAATTGTCAGAATTACTGACACAAATCAACAAAATGCATTCCTTATGTTGAGTTCACTATTTTTAGACAAAAAACAAATATCAAAGATGAGGATCATAGTCTGCAAAATATTTAAACCATCAAGCCTCATCTCCAAGATATAGTTTGTTTATGTTTTATTTACAGCATATCAACCTTTTTCGGTCATTTAATACTGTGGACAGTGAGTTTTTTGAACAGCACAATGTTTGCTATTTAACCCATAGTTAGAAGGAATGTGGAGATTCATACCTTTCCCAAGGATATTAGTCTAAATGTGAACGCAAATGAAAAGACTGGGATTCAAACTCACATACTACAATTTGGAAGTCTGACGCCCTACCCATTAGGCCAAATAGACTCCCCCACATGATTTAAATTTGATAATCACAATGATGAGGACAATAGTGTGCATAATAAATATGCAAATCATCATGCCTTATCTCAAGAGTTCAGAAGTCGGTTTAATGAAGATGAGGACAATAGTGTGCATGTAAATCATCATGCCTTATCTCAAGGATACTAAAAAATTTTGATTGTGATTTTTTTCTTCTTGTGTAGAACTCTGTTGACAGACAAGGTTTTAACGAATTGAATAAAAAAAAAAGTTTTTTTTTTAAATCTTAATTACCTTTCATCGATTCTTAATCCTCTGGGATTAAATTGGCAACAAATATCACGGACGGAAGTTCCAGGGTTCATTTCGCAATAAAGGTGGAAGATGTCTTTAAAGTCTGGCAGAGAATGACCTTTTAATTAAAGAGATTTTTGAAGATTACAATAAATTGATTGGTAAAAGGCTCAATGATGTCATTATAGATAATAATATATGTCTAAGGTGGCTTAAACTGATATCTATCTATTTATATCAGTGCTTTTCAACGTTTTTATTAAAGCAGAACCCCATGGAAACATTCAATGGCTAGAGGAACTCCTGTGTAATAATTTAATTTTCTCAAGCAGAAAACAGCATTTATTTAATAAAATTAAGATATTTTTTAAAAGTATTGTAAATCTTTGTTGCAAATGAAATAAAAAACACTTGTTTGAATAGATTTGATTTATTCTCATCAAGAATTGGAGAAACTAGAATCTGGTGTTTCTTGCACAACTCTTTATGATTGATTCATGCTTTGACACACAAAGTTCATCTTCCACATTTTCAAATGCAGTCAGTTTAATTACATTAAAATTATATATATTCATACGATAAGACTTGAATTTTTAAAAGAAAATAAGCTTAGAATAATCAAATAGATTTTATGAAATCAAATGTAATTTTTATGTTATTTTTGTTTTGTTCTAAATTAAAAATTGAGAAAATGTGGAAACTTTGACTGTATGAAAGGAACCACAGGGTTCTGTGAAATCCTGGTTGAAAACCACTGATTTATAAATAAAATATATTCTTGACAGTCAATTGGTTATCAGCATATGTGTAACACTACTGACAGTAAAATTTTATCTATTGCAAAAGAAAGTATAACTTTGAAAATTATCTTACCTTGTCTTCGTACATATTTAACACATTCATCTTGTAAGTCTTTGTCTTCAGCCAACTGATAAATTTTGGGTGTTGATGCATGAACATTGGAATACTAAAAAGAAAAATGGGGGAGAAAAGGAGTTAAAAAAAAAAAAGAAAGAAAAAATGTTTTTTAAAAAAATATTACTGTAACATTCGGTGAAAGAAGCACTTGGTCAATGGTCAGGCCTTACAAGTGATGTAAAATAGATATTAAAAAATAGGAGACGTATGATGAACCCAATACTCGGACAGGAGTGAGTTGGTGCCGACGCCGAGGATTATAATTACCACAGCTACAACAACTCAAACTGCTGCTGCTAAAGTATTCACAAGATCTGGCTACTATTTAGATTAATTTCTGTTTTTCTTTTTCTTTCTATTATAAAAAGGTATTTTAACTTTTTTAAATATCTCAAAATAGGGACCACTTCATCTAAAATAAAATGGCTGATCTACTAACAAAAAAAGAATGAGAAAACTTACTTGAAATATTGAAATAAGTTTTATAACACCATAGTGTCTAGAAAACAAAAGAAAATAAAAAAAAAAACATAAGAACAGGAAAAAATATAATTGATTGCTTTGTTTTATGGTATATCAGTCTTTTCTGTTAATGCTGAAAAAAAAAATTTTTCATTAACACATTCTTTGCAATTGATGCAATATTAAATGTTTACCTCCTCCAGGATTAAATATTGCATCAATTGTAAAGGATGTGTTGATGAAAAAAAGATTTTATGAATCAGGGGATTTAGGCTTTTTTTGGTCATTTAATGCAGAGAATTATTTTCTTCTTTTTTTTTAAATTGCTTGTTGCTAGTTGCGCTTTTAAATTTATAGCCGGGGAGAATAGGTGGATTCATGCTTTTTCTGACAGAATATTATTGGAGTGAAGAACGGGTATAAAAATAAGCAAACGGAAATTTATTTTAAAAAGCAGACAAATGTTGTTTTTTTTTAAGATAGAAACTTTCATAGAAAAAAATGAATATTTCATTTAAGAATGAGATAAATGTTAAACATAGGATACTTTAAAAAAAAATCAGAACTTTGTCAAGAATAGATGTAAAAATATCAGGACTGCGATTTATTCAGAAAATTGCTGACATGGGTTTCCACATTGTAACTTTTAAATATGACTGACAAAATTAAAATCAATCTAAAACAGATATCTCATGAAAATTAGTCATTTTTAAGGCAGGTCAGATTGTTATTATTGCTTTGATTCTTTGAAAAAAACACCCAGTAAAACAAAAAAAGAAGTCAAATTAGTCTTTTGTGTTGGCATTTTCTGAAGATATATATATATATACATATATTATTTCGGAAAACGAGAGTAAATTTTAGTTCTATTTTATATTCACATTTGGACTAATACCCATGGGAAAGGTATTAATCCCGACATTCTTTCCAGCTATGAACTAAATAGTGCATATTGTGTTATTAAAAAAACTGCAGATTAAAAGAACGTTTATTAAAAAAAATTTTGTTCTTTGCATAAAATGACCCATAAAGGTTGATATGCCTTAAAACAAAAATATATTCTTTATATAAACTTTTTTCTCTTTAGTATTTTTAATGGAATATTGATTAATTCTGTCATAAAATTCTAATTGAATTAAAAAAAGAAAAAAAAAATTAGGAGAAATCAAGAATACATTCACAGAAGATAACAATGTTCAACTTTTGATTTTATAACAATATTCGACTTTTCATTTTTACTTACTGTAGATTTTGTAGACAAGCTTTGACAAGATTTATTTCAACATCAGCTTCTGCCGCAATGAAAGCAACATGGTTGAAACCATCCAAATATGGAAGAATCTAGAAAGAGAAGTTTTAAATAAAAAAATGTCAGACAATTTTTTTTTTTTAATTCCTTTTAAATTTTTGCAGTTTCAATTTTTAGAGTTAAATAGTTTTTTTATAGATAAATCAACCTTATTAATTATTTGTTTGTTTTATGGCATATCAACCTTTTTAGCTCATTTTAATGCTGAGAACAATTACTTATGATAAACGTTATTTTTATACCCACATGGTTTTTTTTTTATATACAAGTTGTACTATTTAATCCATAGCTGGAGGGAAGATGGGGATTCATACCTTTTCCAAGGATATCATTCGACATGTAAAGATAGACTGAACAACTTGGATTTGAACCTACAAACTACGGTTCGGAACTCCGATTGTCTATCCACTTGGCCATATCGACCGCCCCGTAACACTTTATTGAGATTCTTCTTTTTTTTCTTAATTTCTTGCCAATGCTAGATGGGGATTTATACCTTTTCCAAGGGTATTAGCTTACATGTTAACGTAGATAGAACAACTTGATTTGAACCCGCTTACTACAGTTCCAAAGTCCGATTGTCTATCCACTTGGCCATATCGACCGCCCCCCATAACACTTTATTTATTGAGATTCTTTTTCTTTCTTGCCAATGCTAGATGGGGGTTTATACCTTTCCCAAGGGTATTATCTGTTATGTTAACGTAGATGGAACAACTTGGTTCCGAATTCCGATTGGACGCCCCATAACACTTTATTTATTGAGATTATTATTCTTCTTGAATGGAGCATAAAAAAAAAATTAAAAATCATTATTTTTTTCTTTAAATGCAGAGTAAAATTAACCAATCAGTTTCCAGAATCAACATTATGTAATATTATTGTTGTGGGTGCTAAGTTTAGGGTCCACACAGACTGACACGAGGCAATCCTGTAGTCAAGGGTTTCACTGGTAGTAGGGTAAGGTAAGGGCAGTTGCAATAGTGCTCAATCCCCGTTAGCATCTAGTCTAGTATGGAATGACTGACGAACCGACTTAATCTTAATTTCTCGCCAATGCTAGTTGAGTTTCTGTTCACCCATAAATTGTGATAACAAAATTATTATAATATAAGAAGAAAGGAAATAAAAGTAGAAAAGTTACTTTTAATTTCGTGACTTGAGATTTCATTTCCAATAATTTTTCTTCCAGGATTGATTTTTCCTTTTCTAAATGATTTTTCGTTTCAGTCAGAATTTCTTTCATTTCCTCTTCTTTCAAACAAACTTCCTTTTTCGATTCAGCCTGGACATTCAAAAGGTTTTCCTCAATTTCTTTATATTTCGACTGCAACACATTCATCTCCTTCAAATGATAATCTGCAGAAAAAACAAAAACAAAGAAAGAACAAAAGGGCCAAGCCATTATTAAAAGGTTTTTTTTTTATTTTTTTTTTATTTTTTTATTGAAACCAAGTTTAAGTTATTTTTTTCCGAAAGAGTATTGTCTTTATTTTTAAACTAATTAAATAAAGTTTAAAAAATATTTTTTTTAACTAATATTAATTAATTTTTTTTTCTTTTTTTAGAAAGGGTATTCTTGTTTTATGCAATTAATATGGGGAAATAAGTGTCCCTTCTCTCGCCGTTAACAAAAACAATATAAAAATAAACAAAAATATACACCAAACCAAACTAAAACAAATTAAAAAAAAAAAAAAAAAAATTCAATGTAAGAAGAAAAAATGATTTCATAATATTGTATTTGTATGCACTTGTAATTAAAAGAGAAAGTAACGAACTAATTCTAGGCGGTGTAACTGTAAGTGTAACCCCGATAGCTTAATGCCTCCCCCCCCTTTCTGATAGATTGACAACACAGCCTGTAAAAAGCACCAGTTTCTTTTTTATTGAAAATCCATCTAAAAAAAATTGCAAAGAATTCAGTATCTTATACCTTAGAAGAAATTGAAATAAATTAATCTTTAGGGTTCTCCTTAAATGTCAAAATTCTCATTTGGGGCAATAGTGGCTGTTGTAATATTAAAACTCCCTATAAGTCTTTTTATTTACTGTAATCTTATTATCTTTCTTTGCTTGTCTAATTGACTCCCTTTTCTGTATACTCTCCTGTCCCTCCATTAGTACATTAAAGCCTATATTCTAGGTAAACGTGTTTTCCGTGTTTTCTCTCTACAACAGTAGCAAAGTGTAAGATCCATCTGGCACACAAGCTCCAGTCAGACACAAGGCCAACAGTGGCAAAGTGTTCCTTTACTATTTCTAAAGATGAAAATAGGTTAAAAATGCTTACTATTTCTAAAGATGAAAATAGGTTAAAAATGCTTACTATTTCTAAAGATGAAAATAGGTTAAAAATCCTTACTATTTCTAAAGATGAAAATAGGTTAAAAATCCTTACTATTTATAAAGATGAAAATAGGTTAAAAATCCTTACTATTTCTAACGATGAAAATAGGTTAAAAATCCTAAAAAAAAGGAAAGCCTTTTTTTACCTTTGAGCTGATCAATTTCTGTCTTGGATGTCATTTCTTGTTCCATGATTTTTCTATGATAATCTTCTTTCAAAAACTGGAATTCCCTTTCTGTCTTCTCGTTCAATTCCCTCATTTCAGCTTGCCTACAACTTTCCAGCTGAGCCATTTTACTCTCAAACTCCACTCTTTCCGTTTGATGCGTAGCGTTTGCTGCAGACAAGTCCTTCTGAGAAACGTCCAGTTGTTTCTTCATTTCCGACAACTTCTCCTCGTACGATCTTTTCATTTCGTTCGTGTGTCGATCGTTGTCAAACTTCTCGTTCACAAACTGCTCCTCGAGGCAGTTGATGTGCGCCTCCTGCTCTCCCAGTTTCCCCTGCATCTCAGCCACGCTGCACTCGGACGCCCTGACTGATGCCTCGTGCTGTTCTTTCACGTTTTCCAACGTAGCAACAATCAGATCGAATTCCGCTCGCTGCTGCGACAGCTCTTTTTCTTTCTCGTTCAGTCTGGCTTCGACCTTCTCCAATGTAGATCTTTCGACAAACTTCTCAGAGACGATTTTTTCATGCCGTTCCTGGCACAAGGCCATGGCATTCTTGTGTTCCTCCTGCAAGGCAGTCATTTTCTCTTCCAATTCTAACTCTAACTGCTTCCTTGTCTCTAACAATAACTCCTCCTTTTCCTCCTCTGCTCTCTCTTGTAGAACATAATCAGCAGAAAGCCTTTCTTCAAAACTGGATTTTAATTGCTTTATACAAACGTCTTGCTCTTCCAGCAGATGTTGAACTTTCTCCTCGTGTTCCGCAGACAATCTAGTTTGCAATTCGGCCATTTCTGCCGAGTGCCGTTCCTTGTGTTCTTCGAATAAACCGTTTGGAATAAAATCAGAGGCGATTTTTTCTTTAAATTCCAAGACAACTTTTTCAAGCGACGCTTTGTGTTCTTTCGCTTCAATTTCCATTTTCGATTCGTAATCTTCAATTTTCTCTTGCAGCTGCTGCACTTCAAGAAAATGCCTTTTGTTCTGCTCCTGGGCCTCTTCAACCGGGACGTATTGCGTCGACAACTCAGCTTGAAATTCACTCTTCAATGTATTTACGCTGGCGTCGTGTTCTTCCTGGAGCTCTGCCACAGTCCTGACATGACTGCGCTCCAGTTCGACATTCTTTTCAATTAATTCTTTGATTTCTGATTGGCTCTTGGACTCCTGGCTCTCGACCAATGACTTGCTTACGTAGTTCTCACAAATCTTGTTCTCGTAGTCAGCAACAATGGTATCCAGCTTTTGTTCGTATTCAAGCAGCATTTCTTGCTTCAGAGCGGCCATTGCGCAAACGTGACTCTCTTCAAGCTCCTTCACTTTGCACTGATTCGCCTCCAGAGTCTCAGAGAGGTTCGTTAGCTTGGAATCATTTTCTTTTAGGAGAGACTCTTTTTGTTCAACTTCAGACTCAAGTTGCTTGATTTGAGCCGAGTTTGTGGTGATCTCTTCCCTCAAGCAAACCACTGTTTCCTCCAATTGTTTTCGCATTTCCAACTGGCTTTCGATCTCTTTCTCTTTATCTGCGAGCGTTGAGCTCATCTCTGATATCGTTTGGACACTATCTTCCAACTGAACGCCTTTCTCGTTCAAACGTTTTTCCATTTCTTGGTTTCGTAGTTCCAATTCGTTACGGGCCGCCTCCGACCGGCACAGACTTTCACGGACTGATTTTAACTCTCCGTTCAATTCTACGGATTTTTCCGTCATTTCGGCCAAGCAATTGGCTTTCTCTTCCAATAACTCTTTCGTGTTTTTGCACTCGATGCTAAGATCGTTCAGCTGCACCTGGTAACTTTCCTTTTCGCTAACCATCTGATCAGCCTTCTCTTCCAGATCCTTAATGATCCCCTTTTTCTCTTCCAACTGTTGATGCTGTTCATCCTTGACAAGTCGAAGCTTGTCGCACTCGGCGCTCAATTCAGTGAGGCTTCCACTCAGTGAATCGGCCTCTTCAAGCTTTGCTTGGATTTTTTCTTCCAGTTCCAAAAGCCGAGTCGCTTGCGATTTCGATCTCTCTTCGGCATCGGCCAGACGTTTGGAATTATCTTCAGCCATGCAGAAAAGATCTTTTCCGATGGAGTCGACCAGATTTCCAAGGTCTAAGCTAGAATAGACATCGTCATCATTATTATTATCAAGGGCAAAATCTGGGTTGGCCAATGTTGCAACCTGCTTGACAATGCTTAGCAAGGTTGATTTAGAGTTTTCCATATTCTCATTCAAGTTGATGATCTCCTGCGACAGGGCCTGCCTTGTGGCCCCCAGCTCTTCTTCATGAGATTTGATCAGAGAATCCTTCTCCGCAGACAGCTCTTCAACCTTGTGTTCCAAATCAGTCACTTCAGATTCTTTGCATACCAACTGGCTATTTACCATGATTAGATTGTTATTCAACTGACTATTCTGTTCCTGCAATTCACTGTGTAAGTTTTGCAGTTCTAACAGTTGTTCCTGTCCGCTCTTAACTTGTTGCAACTTCTCTTCCAACTCCTTTTTCGTGTCTGAAACTAAATCGGCTTGCTTTAGCAGTTGGCTTTTCAACTTGCCGTTTTCGTCGGACAACGATTGAAATTCCTCAGATAGTTTTTCAAGGGTGCACTGGCTCGTTTCGGCAAACTCGGCCCGCTCTTGCTCCATGGCGCCGATACGGCTTTCAAAGAGTTTCTTGTCCGAAGTATTCTTGTCCATCCAGTGCCGAGATTCTTCGACGGCCGCTTCGAGCTTCTTCTCAAACTCGGACAGTTTCTCTTGAAGTTCTTTCTTCTCCCCAATCACTCGGTTCAGTTTCTCGCTCAGTTTCCCGATGTTGTGCTCAAACTCTTCAGCTTTGTCGGCAGACTTCTTCCACTCCGTTTGCAAATGGAGTTTCTCCTGCTTGTCCAGGTTCGACTGGCTCTCTAGTTTGTTCACCCTCGTTTGCAGCTCAAACTTAACGTTTTTCAGGCCCTCCACCTGGTGGTCGTAATCGTCTATTTTTTCCCGCAGTTGACCCCGAAGCCGTAGCATTTCCTCCTCTGCGCTCTTCAGATGATCCTTCAGCTGAGCGATCGTTTCATTCTGCTCGTTTTCAATTTCCTGCTGTTGCAACGTCAGCTTCTTCTCCAGGTTCTCCCAGGCTTTTCTCTCCGTCTCCAGCTTCTGCTCGAGCTCCCTGCGCTCCATTGAAAGGGTTTCCTTCTCAGACAGCAGCTCCTGCTCCTTCGAGGCAAACTCCATCTTCAGGATTTCCAGCTGAGTTTTTAAGCACTTATTCCTCTCGACTTCAGCCGCTTTGTCCACTTCGTACGTCTCTTCTAACTTCTTCTTCTCGTTACGAAGTTCACTCACAGACATTACCAAAGTCTGGCGCCGCATTTCACTGCTCTTGAAGTCATTTTCAAGTTGCTAAAAATTAAAAGAAAAAAAAATCAGTAGGTCAACAATGATAAGTTTATAACTTGAATGCTTTAAGGAATATGAGATCTACCAAAATCAAATTTTGTCAATGATCCTGATCACCACTAAATATTAAACATTTCTTTATTAGTCTATTTCTAAACCAATCCAAAAGAACCAACAAGTTACGATGGCTAAAAAATAAAAAAAATAAATATATCTATATATATGTGTGTGTGTGTATATATATATGTATGTATATATATGTGTGTGTGTATATATATGTGTGTGTAGATATATATATATGTGTGTGTGTGTGTAGATATATATATATGTGTGTGTGTGTGTAGATATATATATATATATATATATATATATGTGTAGATATATATGTATATGTGTATATATATATATATATATACACACACACACACACACACTGTCCATCCCTCTGTCCACCCATTGAGAGCCTTCCAAATTAAATAATTCTAATAAATTCATTCCCATTTTGGATGATAGTTCATTAATGTTATGACATTAGGATGATCTGCTTAGCAGAGTTTTTTCTCTGCTCGCATCTTTTAATGAATCTTTATCAACTTAGGAAAATTAACATTAATAATAATAAAAATAATAATAAACGATTGTATTACAGAATTTGCCAGTTTGAGTTCTGTGCTGACTGAGGACAATTCCATTTGTGTTTGAGTCATTTTGGTCTGCAATTGTTGAAGATCTGTTTTGTATTTCATTTCCGTTTGGTGCCACTGGTTTTCTTTGGCTTTCAAATCTTCAACATTCGACAAAAGCTTTTCCTGGTCGCGTTGACTCTTTTGGAAATGGCGCTGAACCTTTTCAATCTCAATCTCTAAATCTTCATGGTTTTTCTTTAAAAGGTCGTGGTCCGATTGAACTTGGAGAATTTCTTCGCAGAGTTTCAAAGATTTTGACTAAAAAAAGAAAAAAAAAAAAAAAATACATTTTATTCATTCTTAATTTTAAATCCCATCTATTTTGTTAAACAGTTGAAGGGATCATGATAAATGAGTAAAATTGGATTTCAAGTTTTTCTCTAAATATTCAGTTTATTGAAGTTGTCAGAATTTTCTAGACAACTATTATTCTTAATCTTGTCATATTCACAGAGTCTCACCAGAAGACAATCACATAAAATTTATTTTAAGTATTTACCTTTAACAGGAACATTTTTTTTAACATATTTTCTTAAAAATTTTCATCTAATGATTATGTTGTGAAGAGACATGACTCGGTTAACAATGTATACGAAACTACGGGAAATAACTACGTTCCGACCAGATACGTAAAGTATATAAACGACCCGCCATATTTGAAACAGCAGAAGAAGACAGAAAACAGTAAAGCCAGAGCGGTCCTACACAGTCTTGCCTTAACACTCAAACTTCTCTTCATATCCTCAAGTATTTGCTTAAACCACTTTACAATAAGTTACAGGATCTGGCATTAAATAACCTCTAATGGTTGATATGCCGTTAAACAAAACAATCAATCATAAATGATTTCAGTCAAGCTACATACGTCATAAAAAAACAAAACAAAGGAAAAACAAGTAAGAAAATAGAGTTGTTGATCTAAAAAAAAAAAAAAATAAGTTTAATGATCTTACCTCAAATGTATCTCTCTCTGTAAGAACATTTGCTAATTGAATCTTTAGTTCTTCATGAATGCTTGGTGTAATCCATGTATTTTTGAGATCTTCTAATTCCTTTTTCAATTCATCCATTAATTGTTCAGTTATCACATTCATACTTTCACCAGAACGACGG
>JAUZSX010296677.1:0-13542 GCA_034780655.1 Idiosepius hallami
ATCTGCCCGAGGCTGCTAAAGTGAAAGTAATGGTTTTGACTGGGATTTGAACTTGCGTAACACGATCTCACAGCCCGGGCTTCTACCAATGCTCCACCGTCACTGCCCATAATAGAGGTTTGTATGTAAAAAAAAATCAACATTGGAGAAACTTTAAAAAATATATAAATACTCTCATAGCCACTATAAAATTATATTTTAAAGAGAATTTAAAATTGTAAAGCAAATTCTATGGTCTTCAGGATAAAGGTTAATCCTAGCACCAAGTGAATCTGAAGTTATCAGATGTAAAAAAAAATAGTTTAGAAACATTTGTTAGGTAATGTAACATAAGATTAGTAATTGACAATGAGTGAGGTTGAATTGAGTAGAGGTTGAATTGAGTAGAGGTAATCTAGAAAATCACTGAGTTATCTCCCTTTTTGTAGCAGTAACAAGTTTTTGAAATATTTATTGGAGAAAACGTTTTTTGTCCCTCACTTTAATGGAAAGAACAGAAACTGCATTTAAAAATCCATTTTAGATTCATGAAGCATTTGGTAAAATCCAATAGATTTATTTTGTATAAATAATTTTTTTTCTTTTCAATTTATTTAAAAAAGGAAATGAATAAAAAATTATTCTCCAATGAAAAAGATACCCCCAACCCCATCAACAACCAAAACCATAAATAAAATAAAAAAAAAAATTAATTTTATTTTGAATTTCAAGGTTTATTTCTTACTAAATTGAAATTTATTTGAAAATCTATTTAGGGCAAATACTATTACATCATACATAAGTAAAAAGAAGATAAAAGCTTTATTCTATAATAAGGAAACTTATTCATCATAAATAAGAGATCTATTTCCTGAAGGCATTGGTGGGGAGGGGGAGGAGAAAAGAAAAACTAGTAAATAATTTCAGATGTTAAAGGAAAGGAAATTATTTGTTTGTCATTTTATTATTCTTATTTAAATATATATATATATATATATATATATATATATATATACATAGACCAAACAAGCAGACAGAAAAGTATCTTCAATAAAAATAGAAAAGAATCAAAATTGATTTTGCCGAGAGAGAGTTTTTATCCTATGCACCAAGCAGAAGCAGAACTCCTGCACATATGTACATAAAAGTTATAGCGAACTAGTTATATTAAAAATGTCTCTTTTTATAATAGTCTATGATTGATTACAAATATCATTACTCATGCTTGACTATGACTGTCCTCTGTCTTGGTCCTGTGGCCCCTTATGGAAGATGCCTAAGCATGATGTCTTAAAAAGTGGGGAGACTAATGCACCTGCAGTCAACACACTGCCCCTTGTCAGAGGAGGGCCTGGTTCAAATGGCATGGAGAACCACAACAACTGAAGGCCATCCACTGTTGCAGTCTTCATCCGCCTTTAGTGCCATTGTGTCAATTTGGACATTATCCGCCACATCTGCAGTTGAGGTCTTGCAGTATTCAACAAATAGCTGGAGGGAAGATGGGGCTTTCTACCTTTTCCAAGGGTATTGGTTGACATGCCAACGTAGATGGAACTACATGATACATGGTTTAAAACTCCTTGGTTGAATACCAACCCAAGTTAAGCACAATGTCAGTTTTATGTGCTCATTAAATCCAAAGTAATTGTGTCCCTACAAATCTCAGACAAAAATCATACAATTTCTTTTACTCTGGATCAAACAAAGACCATGTTTGAATTAAAATGATGCTTCAGTAGTGAAGCAAAATGCCTCAGAAATTCTGACTATTTGTTCTGGGTGAAACACACCTTAGAATGAACTCTACCAATCACTATAAATGTGATCTCTCCCATCAACCAGAGAGAGAGAGAGAGAGAGAGTGAAAGAGAGAGACAGTGAGAGAGAGAGAGAGACAGTAAGAGAGAGAGAGAGAGAGAGAGAGAGAGAGAGACAGAGAGAGAGAGAGACAGAGAGACAGTGAGAGAGAGAGACACAGAGAGAGACAGACAGACAGAGAGAGAGAGAGGATTTCAGCATAGCAGGCGCTATGCTGCCATGCCATTGTGCCACTATCTATGTACCTTTTGTTAATATACTTGTTAAACCTTAATACTGTCTTGTTTCTTATATTTCAACTACACTATATGCACACTCGACCACAACACTATCTTAAAAGAGAAATCAAATAAATTAAAATTTTTGTTTGATAATATCAAACTCAATTCACAAAGAAAGAAGATTTTAGCAAGAATTCGAAGGCCTGACCATCTTAATCTAATTCTAAAATTAATATTTTTCAATCTATGGTAGCCTGCAGGTAAGTAAATGTAGGAAGTCAAAATGACAATGACAAACAGGAATCACCCAGACAACGAAGTATACACACCTGAAAATGAACACAATAGGTATTAATTTTCTAAGAAGCTAATTCTGAGAAAGCAGACACTTTTATTTGATTTTTTTTTAAAATACTTCCACTGGTAATCGACTTACTTTTATAAAAGCTATAGATTTTTCTGATCCTTTAAGTAAAATTAAATTTTTTTTGTGACATTTTTTATTTATAAAGAAAAATAATTTATTTTCCTTTCTAATAAATATATTTACAACCATGGACAATTTCTATTTTGATTCATTATTGATGTGTACGAGTGTGTGTGTGTGTGTATATATATATATATAAAAAATATTAATCTAAGTGATAAGGTTGATAAAATTTATAGTTAGAGTGTACAATATCAGTGATAGAGCGTGTATATTAGTTAAGTGTAGACACGGAGTCAGCAGCAGTTGCCAACTCCTGTTGACTCCGTGTCTACACATATATATATATATCTTTTTTTTTTTGTTAAGCGTGAACACTGAGTCAACGGCTTTCAGTGACTGTCAGTTTCTCACCTGCACGGTCATCTGATTTTATTTACTCACTTATCCCAATTAAAGCAATAAGAATATTTGTTTGTTTTGTGTTTAATGACATATTAACCTTTTAGGCCATTTTAATGCCAAGAACAATTACTTATGATAAATGTTATTTTTATAGACACTTTTTTTAATAACACAAGTTTTATTATTTAATCTATAGCTAGAGGGAAGATGGGGATTTATACCTTTCCCAAGGGTATTAGTCAACATGTCAATATAGATGAAACAACTTAGATTTGAACCTGCGTACTACGATTCCGAAGTCTGATTGCCTATCCACTGGGCTACTTCGACTGCCCCCGCAATAAGAATGTAAAGTACATCACAGGAAGATATTCTCTTACAATGTCTAAATGTAAGTCAAAATTAAGTCTAAAAAAAAAAAAAAGAAAAAAAGAAGGAAATAAGACAGGGGACAGGACAGTAAGGAATTCTGAAATTCCTTTCTAATGAACTCTTCTCAGTTTTTTTTATTTGGTAGTCATACAAAGACACTTGTTTCTTCAGCTGGTAACTAATGTCCAAATAGCAGAGGGAGATTTGGGGGAAAGTTTGGTGAGAATGAGTTATCCAAGTAAATAGAAAATCTGATTTAAGGTGTTGGGTAAATAAAGATAACTGATTGTGCATGATGTTTGTGAGAGAGAGAGAAAAATAAACAAAAAAAGAACCAAGACAATTGACAATTAAAAAAAAAAAAAAAAGATTCTTTATTATTTTCCTTTAGTAAGGACTCTGGGTGCAGATTTTTCTCATTTTTAAAGGAACATTCAACTCTTATTAAAAAGAAAATGTTGGGGCGATTACAGTCAATAGAAGTTTAGCGTGTTCCAAAAGTCATGGGAACATTTTGACATTGGATATCTCGGGAAGTATTAAATTTCTTGATTAATGAAAGACTCAATAGCCTTATAAAAAAACTTAACTTTAGCTTTAAAATGGCGCCATTTTTATCTTATTACCATTCATAATCAAGCAGATATGAGGACTTGAAATGAGCCCAAGACTTTCAGGACACCCTACATATTCCATTATAGTTTAGCTGATACAAGAACTTGAAATGAGTAAGACTTTCGGGACGCCCTTTATTTCAGCTTTAAAATAACACCACTTTTATCTTACTACCATTCATAATTAAGTAGATACAAGGACTTGAAATGAGCCCAAGACTTTTGGGACACCCCGTATATTTGATTGGCTTTATTAATAGTATATTAACATTTTTGGTTATTTAACCCAGAGAAGAACCTTTTTGATAAACATTAACTAGTATCTGATAACCTAACTCTGATTTAGATTCACAGGTTACTATTATAGAATCCTAGCACTTATTTGCTGTTCCATAGAGCTTCCCCAACAAAGGTCAGATTGAAGTTTAGTACTTTTTATTTTAGAAATCTGGCCCTTTTTTTTTTTTTACTTTGTTTGTTCTGGCTTAACCCTTCCCTACCCCTAAAAAAAAAAAATTTTAAATCAGCAAAATACACAATGAGTAATAGAGTTGAAGCACATTATTTCTTTGATGCAGTTTTCAGGAATGTCTTACCATTTGATTCTTTGTTATTCAAAAAGAAGGTGAATTGTTTGTACAAGAAACATGGGAAGAAATGCAAACAGCTAAGAATTGGAAAAATGTTTAGACTAACCAAAAGAGGAGAAGAATTAACAGAAAAAAAAAAAAAGCCAAAGATGGGGCAGTCCTCCAGATGAATTCAGTCGTTAAGTGTAAAATTTTACTGAGAGCACCTGCTGTAGAGCAAAATGCTTTTGTTTGCTAGTTAGGGTAGCTATTTATTAGTTTTGTTTTTTCACAAGATAGTTCATCAATTTGGCCTTGGTTCAACAAACAAACCAATTCCATTCCATTCAGCAAGTTCCAAAATCAATGTCAGTTTCACTTCTTCAAAAGAAGAGGGGAAAAAAAAGAAACCTCTACAAAAGAAGTTGAGGTTTTCGCATAACCTTAATAGACTCTAAAAAGAGTAAATGTTTCAATGTAAAAAGCTTTTCTTCTATTGACAGATTGATTATGTTTGGTGAAAAAAGCATCTGACATCAAGAAATCCTCTTTTGGTAAACTGGCTAGGAGTATCCATTAACACTGAGAAAATACCATTTATAGCCAGGTGGGTATGTAGATCCATTTGGAACTAGGCATAAACACAAGGACTTAGGAATAATATGTAAATATAAAACCAAGTTCTGTTATGTTCACATAAGTGTTAATACACTTTGGAAATATATGAATCCCCATACTCCCTCCAGCTATGGATTAAACAATTATTAAAAAATAGAAACACTAAGAAAATACCATTTATAGCCAGGTGGGTATGTATATTCATTTGGAACATGGGATAAACCCAAGGACTTAGGAATAATATGAAAATATAAAACCTAGTTCTGTTATGTTCATATAAGTGTTGATACCCTTTGGAAAGATATGAATCCCCATACTCCCTCCAGCTATTTAAAGGATTAAACAGTGGATCCAAGGTCATTATTAAATAAAATGTATTGATGGGAGAACGATATTTATTTAGGAATATTTGGGCAGCGAGAGCGGAGCATTGGTAAAAGTTTGGACTCTGGAATCATATTATGAGAGTTCAAATCCCAATCAAAATCATTACATTCACATTTAGCTGCCTCAGGAGAGTAGCCCATATCGGTGAAAGGCAACACTGAATGCAAAAAGCTCAAAGAGCACGTAAAAATGGCCTTGTGTCTAACTTGTGTTGGTGCCCGATCAAGTAAATATAATACCTATTTGGGAATTTTGAGATGAGGCTTCATAATCAATTTTTTTTCTGAGATGAATACAACAGTCTGAGAGAAATTAAAACATCATGGAAGAATGTTCATCCAAAATGATAGCACTCGACATTAAAGAAACATCAGTGCTGCAATAATTTTCACACCATTTTTTAAATTAATTTAAAACTTGGACTTTTTTGTCCACAAATTCTTTCCACTATTTTACAAGATAGAAGTTATTATTTCATGCAAACGCACAGTACCAAAAAAATAAAATAAAGTTTGATAAATGCTTTTGAAAATATGAATTTCAAATATTCACATAATGAAATCACTTTAAAATTACATTCTAAATCTAATAAAATATGAAACATTTTGTTCCACTGCATTTTATTATTAATGTTTGTTGTGTCCTGAATTTGAAATTAAAAGCAAATTCTAAGAGCAAGCAAAATGTAGAAATCTGCTTGATGCAATTTGTAAATTGAGATAAACCTTATTTCTTATTCATGTAAAATAAAAATTGCCTATGTTAACATTTGTAGTCAATGCTATAACTTTTTAATGATATTTAGAATATAAAATTACCAATTAACCTTTAAGTGTTTATTTTTTTTACTAACAATTCCCAATAATGTATTTTCCTTGATAAAAACAAAGTATCAACTAACACAAGAAACATTCAATTTATTTCTATGATGATATAATTCCAAAACTAAATTTAAATCATTATTTTTATCAAGATTTTTTTTTGTTTTTTTTTTACTAGTTTCAGTTTCTAATTTCATTTTTCTAATTAAGACCAAATTTTTTTCTTCTGTTATCATAGCACTAGATGCACTGTTTCATCTAAACTGGTGGGAGTAATGATATTAATACATTTTATGTCTAAAATCTTTTGTGTGAGATACGGAAGGGATTTCTGGGGCAGTTGCAGATTTGATTTGGTATCAAAAGTGAGCATTACTATTTCAATCATTTACTTATTGTGTGACAGGACTAAATAGTTGAGCATATTCTTTTTATTTTTTTTTAAAAAGAATATTGTTTTTAACAAAAAGCTTATTTTTAAAAAAAAGTATATTCCCTAGAAATAAAAGCATATTTTCTTTAAAAAAGAATATTCACAAAAAAAATAAATGCCTTAATCTTTGGACCCTTAGAGGCCAATATACTAGCCCTGTCAGCATAAGGCAAAAGAAGACATACCAATATTTTTGATTTTATATGTTTCTCTAATATATAACAACTAAAAGTGACTACTTGGTAATCTTATGAAGTCAGGGTTCAAAGGATTAACATAAATTGAATTTACCAAGACGAAAAATGGACTAAAAAACTAATTAGTCACTTGAGCACAAGGTGAATCTGTGATTATGGTGAACTAATAATTTTTCTGAACTAAGTCTGAGCTAAATTTGATTGAAAAAAAATTATAAAACAGGATATATTAGTAGATATATCCAAAACATATAAGCATATTTTTTTTTAAAATATTTAAAATATTTAAAATAAAACAGGAATTATCTACTTGTTTGAGGATCCTCCAACATTAGGTACAAGGCCAGTTTTAGATGCTAATTATATCACCGGGCTTTCTTAATCAGTGTTTCCCTTCACCTAGATGGGTTACTTGACGAGTAGACAGGTCTCATCTATCCAGGTTTTTTAAAATCAGTGTTATGCTTACACCTAGAGAAGTTACTCTCCCTAATGAATGACCTCCATCTACCTGAGTCAGTTAAAAGTGAATGTAATATTTTTGAATGGGATTTGATCATGTATAATATATGTCCTGAGTCCAATCTTTTATCTCTCCTCCCTCCTCACTGTTGCCCGACTACAAGACTGGATACCTTGTTTGTTTTCAAATAAAATAAACCAATTTGGAAAAAAGCTAAGTATATGAAAGTGTCTGATAGTGGCAAGATAAGCACTCAATTTGTAAACAGTATTACTATCATTTAGTGTCTTCTTCTGCCTTCATCCCCACTTTTTGTTCCTAGAGTTAAAAGAGATCTTTTCTATTTTGTCATATATGAACTTTCTCAAAAAGAAAAAAAAGCTATCATTCTCAAGTCATCTGTAAATATGAAGGCAAGTGAAATTTATCTGGGACTCAGAACAAGAAACAATCTTCGCTGCTGTTAATAATATCCTAGTAGTCATTTTGGAGGTGATGGTGGCAGCAGACGGTGTCAGAATGCGTATAATATCCACTAACTTAAATATAAAGTGACCATTCAGTGAAGCAGCTAATAGGAAACAGACTGTGGTTTAATCCAGAGATGAGGTGAGGTAAAAAGTGAAGCAAGTGTGAAATGCTGAAACTCTTTCAGTTGGCAAAGAAAGCAAAAGATTTCAAGCCTCCTTTTTCTTTGCCAGTGATCATTAGGGTTAAAGTAACACAAGATCATTGTAGAGAGTCTAGTTTAGAATCCTAAAAAGGTTATAGAGTAGACAAGAAATGAAACTAGATCTTTATTTACCAAATCTCATAGCAGAAAATGAGAATGAAATGAAATGTGAATTTACTTAAAGGAGAAGCAATCACTCAATGTCATTTCATATCCAGTATTACATTACTAAAACTTTATTTTTTACTTTGGTCTGTTTTTCAAAGACCTGAATGGATTAGTGATGAAAATAATTCCATGGGTATAGTTCTACATACATAGCAATATTAAAGATTCAGAGAATATAATACTTAAAATGGTAATATTTAGGTAAAAAGATATTTAGGTAAAAAGATATTTTTTTAGAATATCTTTAGTGTGAGAACTAGGGCTGTGACAAGAATATTTTTTTATGTAAGCATATTCTTTGCATACAGAATATTCTTTTAACAAAATGCATATTCTTTTTTTTAAAAAAGAATATGCTTTTTGTTTTAAGCATATTCTTAAAAACTAAAGAATGTTTTTAACAAAAAGCATATTAAAAAAAATGTATATTCCCCAGAAAAGCATATTTTTAAAAAAAAAGAATATTCCCGAAACAAAAAATGCCTTATCCTTTGGACTCTAAGAGGCCGATATACCAGCCCCGACAACATAAGGCAAAAGAATACATAACAATATTTTGGATTTAATATGTTCCTCTAATATATATATATATACAACAACTATAAGTGACTACTTGGTTATTTTATGAAGTCAGGGTTCAAAGGTTAACATAACTGGAATGTGTTTCTATTATTTATTTTTTCATTTTTTTTTCTTTACAATATTTAGCCTTAGGTTGAGACCAAGGACCTCTACTGCCCTGATAAAATCTTCATAACATCACTGATAGAAAGTCATCTTGGAAAGAAAGAAATACATTATTTTTAGTATTATTATATTGTTCTGCTTTTTGTGATCTCCAGTGTTGACCTCTGTCAAATTCACATAGGCTATGACACCCACTTTTCACAAGCAACATTGAAATCAATGAAAAAGAAAAGAACAAAAAAAAAAACTTAATCTTATTATATAGAATAGATAAATTTGAAATCAATTCTAAATTCTATCATGTGAACACATGCAAGGAAGCAGAAAACTTCCTTCAGTCAGGGAAATTGATTTCTTAACAAAAGTGCATTTCTTTTTTTTTTCTCTTGAAATGAAACTAAAAATTTAATTTAGTTTATTTTCCTTTTGGTTTTTTTAATGAAACTTTTATTGTATTTTTACAAATGAAAGCAAGAAAAACAAGTGAAAATTGGTGATTAATTTTTAAGCTATAAAGAAAAATTTGTCTTTATTGAAATAAATTAATTTTGTGTACATTCAGGAAATAATAATACACCCTTTGACCCTAACAATAAAAAAACCCAATAACTATCAAAAAGACAATAAGTAATTGGCAAATTTACAAATGAAGCCAATCTTGGAGGGACAAAATATTGGTTGTTTAGTCTTTTTCACCAGGTTGCGAAGGCCAAATATATTGGCCTTACGGGGTTCAAAGGCGTTAGGGGAAAAAAAAAATGAAGGAATTTTTAAATTTTTATGAAAAATGATTAAATTAGGAAAGAAAATGAAACATGATTTTTTTTTGTTAAATTTGGTAAATTCCTTTGGGCCCTAACAAAAAGTAATAATTTGAGTATTAACTTCATTGCAAACTTTTGTCCACATTTCCTTATTATGGTAGGGATTTTTTTGTGGTTTTTTGGTTGTTTTTTTTTTCATGTTTTTTTTCTTTTAGTTGTAGGTGTCCAGAGGAGAATTTGGCCAAAATGTGGTGAGAAAAAACAAAACAAAAAACAATAAAAAGATGAGGACAAAAGTTTGCAATAAAGGTAATCCTCGTAGAAAGATGTCTCACATAAAATGATAAAAAAAAACAAAAAAAAACACACACACACAGAGACCTCAATAACTTTTTTTCTTCTCTTAATAACAAACAGATTAATAATGAGAAAGGTATTTAAACTAATGAAACAATGCCAGTGAAACAATGAATCACTGCACACAAAAAGATTAAAAAAAAAAGAGACCATAAAAGGATTCCATTTGATCGTCGTAGCAGCCGGTAACATTGTCAACTGCAGTCATCTTCCAAAATAGCAAGACAAGAAAGACCGGAGAAAAAAAAAAGAAAAACACGACCAAAGGGAAAAAAAAAAGAAAAACTGATGATGTAATAATTTCTCTAAAAAAGAAAAATGTCTCACAAAAGACTGGGACATTTTTTTCCACCCTCTTATCCTCTTTTTCATTCACTGTCACCAAGCATAATCACAGCAGTCAGCCAACATTAGAGTTAATTCCAACTTTGCTTCACAATAAAACAACCTACAAAACAGTTTTGAAGCGAAGGAAGTGAAAGAAGGGAAGAAGAAAAGAAAAGGGAAAATACTTTTGGATTTTTTGTTGTTTGTATATATATTATCTCTCATATATGCATATATCATTTCATTATCTCTCTCATATATGCAAATTATGTCTTTCATATATATATATATATATATATATATTATCTCATTATCTCTCTCTCACATATATATATATATATATATACATACATACATATATACATACATACATATATATATACATACATACATACATATATAAATAATGGAATCTATATTCCAATAGTATTAATTATTTTTAAATTACATTCACTTTCAGCTCTTTTGGCGCAGATAAGGCTCAGTAACTCTAGAGAGTAACTGATCTAATTGTAAAGATAACATGGATTCCAAAACCTGACTTAATGAGAGTAACTTATTTACGTGAGGGTAACACTGATTACATAATCCAAAGGATATAATAGACAGATTAAACTGCCCTTGTGTCTAACTTGGGTTGGTACTCAACAAATAGTTATCTACCTGTACCAATTCTGTTTTGCAAAGGTAGCCAGTAAAGTAAACCAGAATATATTTTGATAAAACTGACATGAATAGTATTTTCTAACTATAATTGCATTTAAAATACTGGCTTTCTTATTGGTTTTGAGTGGAGTTATTGCTTTGTTTTGGTGTTTTTTTGTCTTTTTTTTTGTTTTTGTTTTTTCAAAATTGTAGTTGCATGTGACTCTTCAAGCCTGCCATATAATCTAATTTGTTTGAAAATGGTAAATCATATTTTCTTTTCCTTCTTCAAACATTCAAAGTGGTGATCTTAAGAAAATGAAAATTGACAGCCAGAATCAAACCAGTTAGTCTTGACATAATATATATATATATATATATATATATATATGTATGTATATATATATATATATTTAAAAAAAAAAGATATATATATATATATATATAATGTATGTATGTATTTCAAATACAATGTATTTAATCTATTTCAAAATAAAATTGTTTAAAATCTTTTTTTTTCTAAATCCACTCCAAAAAACAGATCAATTTTTGCAAGTATAAATTATTCAATATAGTCCAGACACATGATACTAAGTTTCATTTTTATCCAGTGGCTGTCAGTTTCAGATGTATACGGAGTCTAACCGCACGTATGATAATTGAACTCTTATTCTTCACGATTGTGAACCCATACTTAAGGACACAACACTTACTTTATACAGAGTTAGGTGAACGGCAATACTATTGGCCAGAGCTATAGATTGAAAGGTTTGCATTGGTTGACATACTGTCTACGACAAGCCTGGAATGCTTGCTTTCGCTTTATTATTATTTTATATCTGTACGGTCAATTCGCATTAGATCACCAAAGTTAAGCAACGTCGAGCCTGGTCAGTCGTTAGATGGGTGACCATTTAAGTATACCAGGTACTGTATTAGGGCAAGTAACAAACCTGCATGCGGTTCCCCTGCTACTCCTTTCATTTATTATATTGTACGGTCAATTCATGTTGGAGACACCAGTTCCCGTTAGATCACTGAAGTTAAGCAATGTCAAGCCTGGTCAGTCGTTAGATGGGTGATCATTTAAGTATACCAGGTATTGTACAAGGGCAAGTAACAAACCTGCACGTGGTGACACTGCTACTCCTTTCGAGGAAATTAATTGTTATACTATGCACATCACTGTGTGATATGCTATGATGATGATTTTATGTCTAATGTTTGTCATCATTAATTCAGACATTTTTTAGAGGATGAGTCCAACTGATAAAATGGGTTAACAATCCACAAAAAAAACCCCAAAAAACCAAAGTCCTTTTTTTATAATTTAAATAGTAGAATCACTGATTAATCAATATTGCAATATTTTCTCTTCTACTTCTTCTCTCATTTAATGTCCCCTATCCCCACTCGGAACACCACTGTGGTTGTGTTTTTATTCTTTATTCATATTCCAAGTTATTAAAAAGTGAGCCTGAGCACATTAAGTCCACGGAATGATGGGGTGGGGTAGGGGATTAAAAAGGTTTCTCATGAAGCCCACTTAACTTTGCTCCCACCCGAGAACTGTTTACTCAAGGAGAAAAGATGTCCCAGCATTTTTTTCTTTTTTTTTTTCTTTCTTTTTCTTTTAGCATTGTAGTTCATTACAATGTCAGGATCAAGAAACTATTGTCAGGTACACATAATTGCTGAGGGAAGCTAGGAAACAAAGGCGGAAAACATTTAAAAAAAAAAAACAAGGTTGGGAGGGAGGGACAGAAAGATAGTCCCACTAGCGAAATATGAAGTACATGCTTGCTGAATGGCAAAACAACACAAAAAAATTCCAAAAGTGATTGTCACACATATACAAAAAAAAAAAAAAAAAAAAAAAAAAAAAAAAATAAATACATAAAGAGCCTGACAAGATGTTTGTGATGACAAGTTAAGCAACCAGGGATGATTTTTTTTTTCTCTCTGTAATTTGAGACCCCACCCCCTCACCGCAAAAAACCTGGGTATTTCATTGTAGTGTGGTAAACAATAGATGAAGAATGCTAATGAATCACATCTTTTTTTTATTATGGTCTTAAGTGATTTCTATTTGGATGACTGAAGAACGGAAAATATTTAAAATAAATATTTGGCATTAAGAAAATCAAAGAAAAATCAAATAGGAATTTAAGAAAAATTTCTAGGATAGGTATATTGATTATATATATTTTTCAGACATTCACAAACACTATTATATATAAAATATATTTTTGCAATCTGTATACAAGCTTGTATCTGAATTCACTCCTTGTTAAGTACAGATACGTAGACCCCAGGATCACCTTCAGCCAGGACAGAAACACCCATCGACAAAGCATCAGTCAGGTACCATATCCTTTCAGCCATCAGCTATATTTATTAGTTAAGCGTAGACATGGAGTTAACGGTCTTTGGTGATTGTCAGTTTCTCTCATGTGCGGTCATCAGACTTTTGGTCTGATGACCTCGCAGGCAAGGAACTAACAGTCAATAAGGGCAATTGAATTAAAAAAGCCTAGGTATATAGAGCACGTAAAAATGGCCTTGTGCCAAACTTGGTTTGGTGCTCTACCAAG
>JAUZSX010296687.1:0-13540 GCA_034780655.1 Idiosepius hallami
GAACGAACGAACGAACGAACGAACGAACAGGCCTCGAAACATAGGTTCCCCTCATTAAAAATCGGGGTACCAAAAAACTATATTTCATTTAGTATTGTTTTATATTTGTTATTCTATTTTACAAAAATTTAGGAATTTTAAGAACCTTTGTTGGTATTAAATAAAAAGAAAAGTAAAAATAAACACTAACGAACACTTGGTACATCTGTTAATTTTAAATAAAGACGAAAGTGGAAGTAAACTCTAACGTACAGTTGGTACCCTTACTAGGCTTAAATAATACTTTTCGTTTCTGCGTAGGTTGCCAAGACAAAGCTATTACTTATTAACATTGGTATGAATCTTTTTTTGTTTTATTTTTAAATAAATATTTCTCTAGTTTATGAAGGAATTTAAAAAAAAAATTGCAAAGACTAAATTTGTGGTATAGTTCTTACACAAGAAATTAATTAAAGAACTTGTCTGACAGCGTCTGAAAAAAAAATTTAAATACATAAATAAATAAAAAATATATTAACTCCCCACACACAAAAAAAACATCGCTAAAGATGTTTTTTTTTTTATTTATTTCGAATTCAAATGAGTGGCAAAACATCAATTTCTTTTGTTTACTGTTTTATTTCTTTTTATTCTTTAAGGGTTGTTTGTATTTTAAGGTTAAATAAAAGAAATGTCGGAATTATATTCTATTGTCTTTGTTTCTGTTCAATTCGCATCCATTTTTGTAGCTCCAATTATACATCAATTTTGATTTGAAAGAAAAAGAAATAAAGCAAAGCAAGAAGAAATAATGCTGATTTAGTACAATGCCTACTGTTTTACTCTGGTGCAGTATGGTAGCACGTTACATCGCGATCTAATCACGTTGTAGACACCGGTTCCCGCTAGATCACCAAAGTTAAGCAACATCGAACCTGGTGCATCGGGAGATGGGTGGCCATTTAAGAATACTGTACAGAGGCAAGTAACAAGCCATCACGCGGTTGTAATGGTTTTGACTAGGATTAGTACTCGAGTAATACGATTACAGAGTTCAAGCTTTTACCATTCCTACCTCCGCCTAATATGTGGGGATATGCATAATCAGTTATAATTCATAAACCCTGGACTGGTAGTAATTTCATTAACGTGAGCAATTAGTCTACATACCAGAATTGGCTAACGTTAATATAAGGAATATTTAACCTAGCAAATACTCATGACAAAATCAGCAACTAGCTGATGCAAGCGTCTTTTAATAATATAGTATCGTTATGGATACATAGATCCATTCATTAGAATACTACCGGTCTCTTCCCTCATTGTTAATTGATTGAAAATCTATCTCCTACTAATTGATATTAACATCTTTTCTGCTCTTTCTGTAAATGTCATTCATGAATTTGACAAAATGCATATGTCAACCGTATAATATATTACCTTTGCAAGATGGTTGGCTGTAGATAGGACCATGTTGAGGCATTTTATCCTATAGATAGTGTCCTTATCTGAACATGCACCAATCAAAAATGCCAAGAATAGCTGACATTCTCATTGAATATAAAGAGTAATGAGTTGTTATAACCTTCAATTTTAATAACTGCCTACATATCCGCCAATACCACATTATCTATCTGTCGTGTAAGTATGTATATCTGTTTATCTAGTGTGTACATTCTACTCATAATGTTTTGGTCATTTTGGTCATTTTATTTCAGACCCATATTAACAAATCTCCTGGCGATCCTGATGGTGAAACCCAAATAGAGAATACTATTCAACATTTATAAAGCTCTACTATGGTAGTGAGCACTTTTCTTCTTCGTCAATAAATTTTTTTCCGTATTTTTAATCCGAAGAGTCTACGCTCCATCTCGATGTCTAGCACTCTGAATTGTAACTCTCCCACTTCCACTAATTAAGCTACTAAGCAAAGCTCCCTCTGCCCTCTCAGGGGATGGGTTGAGCCCTCTCTAAGTGGTTTGAATTACAATTTACTAGGTGAGCTGGTGGCCAAACCGATACGGTACTCGACTGGCACTGTGCCGGTAGGGTTTCGATCCTGGCTAAAGGCGATCCTGAGGTTTGCGTAGCTGTACAGACGAGGAGTGAACTCCGAAACAGGCTTGTCGACAGATTGCAAAAATATATTTTATATACTTACATATTTATATAGATAGAGATAGGCGGAAAGAAAGATGGATTGATAGATGTATATTTCAAGTGTGATAATGATTTTCTAATTAATCCTAACAATGAATTATCTTGGTAATTTTTTGCATTACAATCTGAAGCCAAGGAGCCTGGTGGCCCCTAGGGAGTTTGCGGCCCTCTGCAATTGAGGGGTCTGTATATAGTCGAAGGCTCCAGTATAATGAGAGGGTTCAACTTGCCTTTTTTGGGTAAAGGGACCGCAATGCACATTCTACATCGCTGAGTGGCTTAGCACAGCACTGCCTGAGACAATATAATAAAGTTGTTGTCTCATTCTGCTGAAGGTATAATTGCAGCATCCATAGTCTTAAATACCTTTTGTTTTAGTTTTTTTCTTTATTGGCTTTGTACCAAATTACTCTCAGATATTTTCTGCCTGCTAATATGGTGCTGATTTTGTTTTTTAACAGTCAAATGTAAAAATTCTTTCTTTTCACTTTGATTCTAATGCTTTATCTCTTTTTTTTTTCTATCCAGGAAATATTTAGATAGCGTTTAACAAAACAATGCACAGTGCTGATTTCTTTTCGATTTAATTGATGCTGTCAATAAAGGATTGCTGTAATGATTGATTCCAAGCTGGCATTAATGAGTTTCAAACCCTTACTAGCTGAGTTCTAACACAAGCTTGTTCGATAGTCCTGGAAGAGCGATTGTTTAGAAGCATAATGGTAAACTGGGACGTTTCTATCATTGTCCCTTGCTTTTTTTCTATCTTCTTTTGATTCTCAGCTGAGTATTTTGATTCAAAGGATTCCATTTTAAGCCAATATTTGCTTGGATCTTAAAATGTTTCTCATCAGTTTGTAAAAAAAAGCAAAATGGCTGTTTCGAATTGATTGTTTCAGAATTAAAAAAAATATTATCCTTAATTAAAAGTTGTAGTAGAAATATGTCGTACAGAATGGTTTATTTTAAAAATTCACTCTTTTCTTTTCAACGGCAACTTATGGCTTTTTCAAATTGATTGTTTCAGAATTTAAAAAAAATATTTGCCTTAATTGAAAGTCTTATTAGATAATAAGATTTTTAGAAATATACTAAAATACCTAAAATTTTATTGGATTTAAAAAATAAAAAATACAATAGAATAAAACAGCCTTTTATATTGGTTGTAAAAGACAACCCCCAACATATAATGATTTTTTAACTTTAATCCTTTGGAACCTAAAGGGCTAATATATTGGCCCTGAAGACCTAAGGAAAAAAGTCACTGATACATTGAGCTTAATATGATTTTTTAACAGAAGGGTTCTAGTTGGTAATTTTGCTAAGTTACTATCCAAAGGGTTTTCTTATACGCTGAAATATAATGTTTTTGAAGATTAAAGAGAAAGAGATGCTGTAATTGATTTGATTGATACATACATTCTGACTCAGGTCACTCTGCTTTGCCTGCACATCATGATGTGTGTCTAATGGCTATAGGTGATTACCAGAAGCCAATATGCATAGATCAACTGCTGCACAACCTCTACATATGAAATCTAACTGTAAAAATGAAGCTCATTGTATTTTCGGCCCCAAAAAACTGTATCCATTTCATAATTGTGAAATTCTTAAAATAAATGTTTAAATCGAATTAAAATAAATGTTTGAGAATATTAAATTTATTCCTTATTTAATTTAATAAATAAAATATCCATACAAGTTAGCAAAAAAATTTTAAATCTTTTTTTTTAATCCTTTGGACCCTAACTTATCTAAATTACCAAATAGTCACCCAGAGCCTTTATATTAGTGTAATATATTAGAGAAGGAATATTGGTGTGCTTTTTTTTGCCTTAGGGCACCAGGGGCGATATATCAGCCCTTTAAGGACGAAAGGGTTAAAATTAAATCTCTCGTGTTTTTTTTTTGGCCTGTAAATTGAGGATGGTATCAGAGCCATGCTTAGGGCCCCCGCAACTGTGCAGGGGAGGCTGCAAGCTCTCTAGGGGCTGCAAGGCTCCTTGGTTCCACAGATATTTTGTAAAAAATTACCAAAACAATTTATTAGTAAAAACTAGAAAATCTTTATCAAACTTATATGTTAAAAAATACATCTATCAATCCATTGTCTGTTTCTCTTTGTCTTTCCCTGTATATGTACAGAGCCTTCCTTAAGGCCTCTGCAGACCTCGCAATTGCGGGGTGGTGGTGGCGCAAGTTCTTTAGAAGGCCTCTTGGTTTCACAAATTGTAATGCAAAAAATAACGAAAATAATTCATTAAGCTTAATTAGAAAATGTGATTAAAATTCTTGGAGTGATTGATTCAGCGTTTCGTTTACGTGATGAAAAAAACATGTGATTAAAAGTCTAGTGATTAATAGTCGGTGATGAAAAGTCCGTACACCTTTCCAACACATTCGATCATTCTGCCTTACACCACTTTACAAAATTCAGCGTCGTCACGTAATAGACGAACAACGGAAAAAATCAACGCTGATATTTTCTGTTAATGTTAGTAAAAATACATTTAACTGAAAATTAATGACTTTAAAAAAGTACCTATTTTAGGCTTCTTTTAACAAGCCATTAGTGAAATTTTCATGTTAGTTTAATTATTCCTTTAGACTCTTACTTAACAAAATTACCAACTAGTCAATCGATCAATCACAGCCGTTTTGACCCTAAGGGGCCGATATATCGACCGGCGGCCTTGACAATGTAAGGTAATAGACACATGGCTTTAATATGTTCTCTAACATAACGACTCTGAGTGACTACTTGGTAATTTTGATATGATGGGAATCTAAGTGTTAAAGCCGATATATCGGCGTCATCTTTTCCCTTAAATTACCAGGGCCGATATATCGGCCCTTTAAATCAAAAAGATTATTTGAATTAAATATAAAGGATTATGTAAATTTTGAAATTTATAGACTTCGCGATTTTTTTTTTTACTTTCCTTAAAACTTTAAAATAACAGAAATGTTTTTTTTTTTTTTTTCTTAGAATGAATTTTAGTTAAGACATTCGTCTTGTAATAAAGGTTCACATAACCAAAGATCGATTTATCAGTAGTTGGGCACTCTGGGGTGTTAAATTAGATTACAATTTAACCCTTTAAACCCTGAAACCGATATATCGGCCCTGGCAACCTAAGGCAAAAGACACATAAACACGTCGATATTTCTTTTGAACCCTGAATTCGCAAAACTAACAACTAGTTACTCGGAGTCGTTCTATTATGATCAAAATGTCCTTGTGTCTTTTTTGTCTCGAGTTACTTAGGCCGAAATATCGGCCCTTTAGGGTTGAAAAGGTTAAAAGCACACACAACAACAAACAGGTCTTTCTTTCATAAAATATTTTTAGATTAGATTGGCGCGAAAAAAATGAAAACCGGAAGGTTAGCACTAATAAACGGAAGTGACGTCAAATAAGAAGCAGCTGCTGCTAGTTTCATTTTTAGTTGGTTTCACTACGCAAGGGCATGTACGGGTCTGAGGCTAGTAGTGTTCGCTTTTAAGAGGGAAGACCTGATGTAACGGGCCTAAAAATGAGTATGCCGGTCGATGATATCGTTTATGTGAGCCTGCTGCTGTTGTCCATCCCATTTGGGCATGTGGTAAAGGTTACGAAGAGCGCGGCCGGCAAACAAGCTCTAACCGGAGTGGTCGGAGCTGTAATGGCTTTACTCATATGTCGTCTGCATATCCTACACTCATTGATTACGACGACAGTCAATTGCCTCATCGTCAAGCTTCTACCGCAAAGGTAAGTCCAATTTTATTTATAAATCATTAAATTTCATCTTCTTTCCGTGGTTGTCGTTTTCGGGATAACCCGTGACGCGACGCGCACTTTTTTTCTTCTTCCTTCTTTAAGCTAACAACCTACCCTTCCAAAAACCGAAATGAATAATAGTAACATTAACAATAATAATGATAACGTAAAATAAGAACAAATGAATATTGAATCGATCATCAATTTTTAGGTTAAAATAAGGAAATATTAAAACAAATAATCGCCGACGACCTGCTTGCTTTCTGCTATGGATGCACATTATGTAATAATAAATAATTGAGCTTCTTCAATTTTTTTTTCTCTCTCTACCTACAACTTGACTTGGATTTATTTAATTTTAATTGATTTCTCAGCTAAAATCAAGGTCACGTTGGCTTGTATTCTTTCTATCTTTTTTTTTTATTCGAAGAATGAAGTAAATAAGTTAAGTAAATGACGAAATGAATTTTATTTTATTCATTCTTGATTTATTTACTGTTATATTTTGTCAGTATTATTTTCCCTTCCTCTTTTTTTCTCTTTATTTATTCATTTCTGACTATTATTCATCTAATTATTTTTCTTTTTTAATGTTTATTTTTTGTTCACATTCTTATAGAATTTAATTTCATTATTTAGGTTTTTTTCTTCTAATTTATTTTATTCTTTCCCAGGTAATAAATGAAAAAGTTGATTTTGTTTAAAAAAATAAAACAATTTTTTTTCTAGCATTACATTAAAAAGAAAGAAAATAACCAATGAAATTAAAACTCAAACAATTTAGTCGGTGTTTACATGGAAAGATGTTCATCTTAGAAATAATGAAATTGCCATCCCACCTTTTAAGTAGGAAGTAGTTTTGTTGATAGGTGGTTGTTGTTTTGGTATCAACTTTACTTAATATTCAACTGTGTTTTTATTGTTTGTTTTTTGTATTAAATATTCTTTTTAATCGGAAATAAAGTATTCACAGTGGAGTATGTAGTGCCATCCGCCGTGCTTCCACTAGCGGCCCCAACGTAGAATACGCCTTGCGGCCCTGTTACCCTAAAAATGCAAGTTGCACCCTCCAACTTACTGGAGCAGTCAGTGGAGCCTTTCGACTATACGTAACGTACACATGTAGAAATATTATATATAGATATATATATATATAGAGAGAGAGAGAGAGAGAATTATACAGATAGTGTAATAATGATTTTCTAATTAATCCTAACAATTATTTTTGTTACTTTTTGCATTACAAGATATCTCTGAAGCCTGCGGCCCCTAAAGAGCTAACGCCCCCTGCAATAGCGGGGGCACCAAGAAGCACATCCCTGAGTACTCAATTTTAAATATAATTCAATATTTCTTATTCATTAATGAAATTGTAATAAAAGAAAGTGATTTATGAAATAAATCACACATGTCCCATTTTTCACTGAAATGATTTCATAAAATAAAGTAAAAAATACCCTCAGTAGTACCAAGTACACCAACACCACCACCCGTCCGTCCCGTTCCACCTGCGTCAACTATGCAACATCAACAATAGCATTAGCATGCTGGTAGTGGGGAGTGGGATATCAAACATTTGGAGCATGCATGTGCATGGAATTCCATCTTTTCTAAGAGGCCGATATATCGGCCTTAGTAACTAAAGGCAAAAAAGACACACTGACATTTCCACCCTAATATGGTTCCTTAATAGAACAGCTCTGGGCGACTACTTGGTAATATTGCCAAGTCAGGGTCCAAACGTGGAAGTTGAAATATCGTTGTGTGTGTGTGTTCTTTTGCCTTAAGTCGTTAGGGCCGATATATCCGTTCTTTAAAGTTCAAAGGGTAATCACTCACTCTATCCCACTCACTGTTATTTTGTTTGGTGAAGAATGAACTTATAAACATAATTGCAAGGCGATGAGGAGGAGGCAGGTCGAGTCGGATGTTGGTAGAGTTAGTTCGTAGTTGTCTGCTGTTTTTATCTGTAAGACGAAATAGTGAGGCGAAAATTGAAGATGGCCATTTAATAAGGAGAAAAAAATGCGTTTTTAATCCCTTACTTGTTGCTATTTAGTATCTTATTCCTTTGGATCCTAAGAGGCCCTGACAACAAGGCAAAAGAAGATACACCATTATTTTGGCTTTGATATGTTCCTCTAATATAACGACTCTGAGGGACTACTTGGTAATTTTGATAAGTCTGAGTTCAAAGAAAAAAACATTAAAAAAAATTAAAAGTTAAAAAAAAACCCTTTTTTTAAGTTTCTGCACAACCTTTTTGTCGTAAATGTTGTTTGTGTAAAGTGGAAGCAGAGACAGGCCGCCTGCCTTGCCTCCTTTTCCACCTTATTTCTTTTCTTGGGTGGCACGTGGGTCAAACGAGTGTACGTGGTTGTTACGCAGCAGCAGCCATGATGATGCCCCTGCTCTATGACCACCCAAAACAACATCCATAGACAGCGTACAACAGACAGCAACCGGTGGTGGCACCCTGTTGTCGCCTTTTCCCCTATCTTCGTATCAACAACAAAGATAAGGGATGAGAAGACTATCTACCCAATACAAGTGGAAGCCGACGAAACAAAAACACACGATGAATAATATTTCTATATTTAATTTTTTTTCTTCTTCCATTAATATATATATACTTGGTGAGAGCATCCAGTCTCAGTAGTCAGCACCGACCACGTTTTGTTTGCACAAGGCCATTTTTGAGGGGGAAAACAATGGTTTTTGGCTGGGATTTGAACTCGCGTACTACGATTCCGAGCTTTTACCAATGCCCCTGCCCACTTTAGCTTAATAGAAAAACCGCGAAACCGGTAAGGCAATAAGGCATTATAGTTATGTTTAATCTTTTTATCAGTGGGAATGACGAATAAACCTAAGGATGAGAGGAATCATTCAATTCAATTCATGTATTTAATTACGTATTTTTTTTGTGTGTGTATGATAAAATAACTATCTACACGAACTGTGGTTTTCTTTGTCTCTTTAAAATGTTGTAGTTTGTGGACTTAAGAGTTGGAAGAATTAAATCAAATGTTCTCTCGGGTATTTCTAATGATAAACGGAAGTTGTCCAGACCAGTCGGTCGGTTCAGTTACAGTTCTTTAAAAAGGTGTTTTAGTTTTACGTTCCAGATTGAGTGTCTTATTTTAAACATTTTTTTTTCTATCTGATTTATTACTGTTAATGGTGGAATCAATTAAAAAAAAATCTCAATTTATTTAATGTAAAAATGTGTCAGATTAAAAGTGGTATTTTTCAATATTATTCAAATTAAAAGTTTCAGGTCACGCCAGTTACACAACACAAACACGACACACCAGTCATTACCACACACACACACACAAATCAGTGATCACCCACGCACGCACACGCACACTGTTTTTAAACACTGAATTAATTAATTTCGAATTTTCGCTCAGTTTTTTGACAAGAGGAAGAAGGTTGTAATTTTTGTACTTTTTTTTTCAAGGACAAATAAATGAATATCAAACACTTTTGTCCGTGTATAATTTGGAGTTTTGTAAAAGTAGTTTGTATCATCAAAAAGGTTTTTTTTGTGTTGTTTTACGGCATATCAAACTTTTTAGATCATTTAATGACAAAAGCAATCATTGTAACAGTAACACACGTAGTTTTTTTTTTAAATACGCAATAATGTTATATTCGCTATTTAACCCATAGGATTCATACCTTTTCCGAGGGTACTAGTCCAATAATGAATAAAAATGGAACGACTGGGATTCGAACTCGCGTAAACACGATTCCAAAAGACCTGCTAGGCCAAATGGACTTACCCATCAAAAAAGGGTACTTAATTTTTCTGGGGCATACTTTCATTCTAAACAAAAATTAAATACTGATTAAATAACTCATTTCCCTTGAGAAGTTAAAGAAAAAGGTTTAATAGTTGGGTTTATGTGTGGGCTTTTCCCACCTGAAAATTATCAAGTAGTCACTCAGAGTCGGTATATTAGAGGAACATATTGAAGCTAAAATGTTGGTGTGTCTTTTTTTGCTTTATGTTTCCAGGGCCGATATATCGGCCTTTTTGGGTTCAAAGTATTAACAACTAATTCTAATAAAAACTTTTAGCAAGTGTGAAAAGAAAGAGATGAAAAACACCGAAACACCACACACACCAATAAACCAGAAAACATGAGGATAAACTAAACATAAGTTTTGAAAGCAAAAACTAATTGACGATTAGATTGATTTATTTGGATTAATCATTGCGATTAAACCATTTTTAAAAATTCAGACAAAAAAGAATGAATCTTATTTCAATGAATGATGAATTAATTGAAATCAAATTAAAATGTAATTTTAATTTAGCTTTGAGAAAATTAAAATTCATTAAAATACTCGAAAATATTCTATTAACCCTTATACTTAGATTCAAATTATTACCACTTCCAAATAAGATAGTTCTACTGCTGGTCTAAGAACCTACAAAAAAAAGCAACCAGCTATTGCGATTTAGTATAAATACCCACACACAACATATTTATTGAATGAATAAATTATCGATCGATATCAACTAGGAAAACCATTGATGGTAGTTAATTTTTATTGCTTTTTTTTAAATCTGCATTTATTTACAAATATTTGTGTCCTCTATTTTGGTTATTATTTATATTTATAGCGGGTGGGACGGGACGTGGTTGGTGTGGTGTCTGCTCTCTGTCGTGTAGGTGCGTGCGTGCCACGAGTAGTAGTGGGTGTCAGTGTAAGTGTGCGTATGCAGACTTACTTCTGTGTGTGTGTAGTAGTAGTATTCACAGTCATTGTTAAACCATGGAATTGAATTTCAGATTGAAAAAGATGCACGTTCAAATTATTTTGATGTCAACAAGTGAAGAAGATAAAAATATCACACACACACCACACCACACTGGCACAAAGTGTTGTGGTGTTGGTGTAGTGGTGTTGTTGTGCCACCAACACCACACACCACTACACCAGTAGTACATACACACCACACCAACCACATACCATCTATTTTCGTTATTAGCCGTCCGTCACTACAACATGTGTAAAAACTTGAATAATTAAAAATGAAATACGTAATGTTTTGTCTTGAGCGTGGAAGTTAAAATATTATTAATAAATTTTTTAGTTGAATTTTTGTAGAAAAATTTGATTTTGTTTAAATTTACGCAGTCAATATGCTGTTTCAATGTTTTTTTTATTCGCGTTGAATTATATTTAATCAATTTCCTAGTGCAAATCGTTGCCTGCGCCTGTCATCCACCAGGTGCCTCTTGGCAGGCACCTGCACTGCACTACTTGTAACACAACACCAACACCACCACCACACAGAGCACGCAACAACCACTCACTCACCAGCACAAGCATCAACGGTGTTAAACAATAATCGTAACCGAACTGACACATTTTGACAGATTTTGCCACCCACAACAACAACAACACCTAGGTCAGAGATGATAGTGACACAAAGCATTTTATTTTATTTGTAGATTTCTATATTTTTTTAGGTCTTTAGAAGTAAAAAAAAAAAACATGATTTTATTTGAAGATGTGGATGGAGTTTAATTTTTTTTTTAATTTCTCTTGTATTGAAGATTATTCGATAGGATAAGTGTCTAGTGTCATTATTATTATTATTATTATTATTATTATTATTATTATTATTATTATTCAACTTAGTCTATTGGTTTTTATTAAACTTGTCATTAATTAATTAATTCATCATCACTGTGTGTGAGTGTGTGATCATGTACGTTCATTCGTTAGTGTGATTATTCTGTCGATGAAATGAATTAATGATTAAGGGAAGTCCTAGTTCTAAATTTATCATTCATTCATTCGTTCCTTTAATTTATTCTTAAGTCACCCACCAACCTACTAACCAACCAATAATCAATCATGGAAACTAGTTTGTTACGATTATTAATTTGAAAATTAAACCATAGAGGGCTTCTATTTAGGTAAGGTAGTGACTTCTCGTCCCTACCCTGACTGTCTGTCTTGCCCTCTGTCTCATCTTTCCACCTCTCTTTAGATCTTTCTAGTCAGCAGAAACACATTACTTGAGAATGTTATTTCGTCATCGCATTTCATTATTTAAGGTATTTCCCCAACCTAACAACTATGCCTTCTCCTCTTGGGTTGTTTGTACGTTATTCTTATGGATCTTGTCTGTGTGTGCGTGTATGCCTATGTTATCTGTTTATTATTATTATTCGTTTTGAATAAAAACAACATAAGTTTAATTATGTCTATATCTGTAAAAAAAAAAAAAATTATAAAAAGATAGCCCCAAAATAATAACATGGTCTAAAATATAATATCGATGTAAAGGGAAAAGCTTCTTTATCTTGCAAGTCTTTTCCCTTCTTTTATTTTCGTTTGAGGCAACTATTAATAATTTGTATTAAAAAAAAAGATGTTTTATAATATTTTTTTTACAGACTGTATTATTCCTCTCTTCGCCCTCTCTTTTTATTCATTTTCTCTACATGTCTCGAGAACATAATGTTGTGTTTTGACACAACAATCAACACAACAAACATTAAAAACGGTACTGAGGAGGAGGGTGAGGCTACCCAAACTAACTGGTGGATGAACTTAGAGCAAGAAAACGATTAATTGCGATATCGGTAAAAACGCGAACTTTGGACTTGGTTTAATTTTTGAAGTGTTGTTGTTGGGAATGGTGACGATAGGAACTACTAGGGACTTATGCTTGTTTGCTTGCACGTCGTGTGTGTGTCGTCACAACCTCATAACCTTTTGCTACTACTGCGTTAAAAAAGTAAACTGTAAACCGACAGTAAAATAAACACTTTAATCATTTATTCATTTAAAAATGATAATTGTTAGTTGTGAGAAGTGGAGGGTACTTAAAAAAAAAAAAAATAACCTTGATGTTATTGTTGTTGGTTGAAGTTTTGTGTTTACATTAACTAAATCCATGTTTTGTGCTGCTGCTGGGCTGTCCGTGTGACTTTGCCGTGGCCTTAACGTTTTAATCCTGTTTTTTTTTTAACCGATTATTAGACATACGTAGAATACTAAATACTAATATAATACTAATATAATCTAAGATCTTTTTGCCTTTTAAAATGAATGAACAGGAAAAGATATTATTTAAGGGCAAAGAAATTACTAATACTCAAGTGTTTTGAAGACAAGTTGTTGTTCACATTCTGTTTGCTTGTAATATGAGACATGGTAAAAATTACTTAATCGGAATAGCTTGTGTTGACTATTTTCTCTTCTTCCTCTTTTACTTTCACTTTTAAAAATGTTTTACACGCATTTTGACTGGCACCCTCCCTACCTATTAATTTGTTTAAAAAAAAACCACGCATGGCAATTTTTATTATTTTCAATATTTTAAAAAATTTTGTTCACGCTTTAAGTATTTTTCTCACAGATTTTTTTCTTTTTTTTTTTTTTACTTTTTTTCTTTCTAACTTTTGAAAAGCAGAGATCATTGAACATACACACTTTTTTTGGTCTTTTTTTTTTATTAAAATAGATTTTTGAAAGTCTCATAAATTTTGATCCGTCGACTAATAACCGTGGGAAAGGTATAATATTTATTTACTTGGTGAGCACCCCCAAGTTTGGCACAAGGCTATTTTTACGTGCTCTTACCCGGGCTTTATATAT
>JAUZSX010296698.1:0-28247 GCA_034780655.1 Idiosepius hallami
ATATTAGAGGAAAATATAAAAGCCCACACATTGATGTGTCTTTTTTGCCTTATGTTGCCATGAATATTTTAAATAAATTTGTTACTCTTTCCAATTTGGGGACAACCTATTATGTATATTTGATTGTCCCAAAAGTTCATAATTACTGTTAATCAGTTGCTGTTGCTGAGCTCTCTCCAATTTTTACACACTTTTGGGACAACCTATTATGTATTTAAGATTGCCCAAAAAGTTCGCAAAATACTTTAAATAAATTTGATGCGCTTTCCAATTTTGACGATACTTTTCTTTTTCCTAGTTTTCACACACTTTTGGGACAACCTATTAGATTGTCCCAAAAGTTCATAAATACTTCAAATAAATATATTACCCTATCCGATTTTGCTAATATTTTTCTTTTTCTTTAGCTGTCCCAAAAGTTCATAAATACTTCAAATAAATGTATTACCCTTTCCGATTTTGCTAATATTTTTCTTTTTCTTTAGCTGTCCCAAAAGTGTGTGAAAACTATTGTGTATATTAGATTGTCCCAAAAGTTCATAAATACTTCAAATAAATTTGTTACTTTTTCTAATTTTGCAAATATTTTTCTATTTCTTAATTTTCAAACACTTTTGGGACAACCTACTAGATTGTCCCAAAAGTTCATAAATACTTCAAATAAATTTGATGCTCTTTCCAATTTTGCTAATATTTTTATCTTTCATAGTTTTCACACACTTCTGGGACAACCTACTAGATTGTCCCAAAAGTTCATAAATACTTCAAATAAATTTGTCACTCTTTTCAATTTTGATATTTTTCTCTTTCTTATTTTTAGGTGAAATGGAAGAAGATGGTGAATCTATCACCGTGGAAACCAGACCTTCTTTTCTTGGCCTCAATCTATGCTCTCCTTTTTGCCTTCTCGCCTTCTTTACACACCAATGCCTGTCCCTTCCTCTGTCAATGTGTTAACAATCAGTACATCTATTGTGACGGTCGGGGAATCACGCCCTTCATGCTTCAAAGGATGACCCAAGAAATTCCAGCCAATGCTCGGTTCATCGATCTTAGTAAGAACAAATTGGACAACATTCCAATAAAGGTCTTCGATCACTTCACAAAGATCCACCATCTTAATCTGGCAGCCAATCAGATCCGGGATTTGAACCCGCAAGTTTTTTATAATCTCACCACCTTAAACAAACTGA
Organism: Idiosepius hallami; assembly: GCA_034780655.1. Classification (NCBI taxonomy): domain Eukaryota; kingdom Metazoa; phylum Mollusca; class Cephalopoda; family Idiosepiidae; genus Idiosepius; species Idiosepius hallami. Next base: position 1,194 of record JAUZSX010296698.1, read on the forward strand.
ACCTTCAGGCTAACCTTTTGTCCCAGATAAGAGTCAACCTGTTGAGTCGTCTCACAGAGCTCGAAGAATTACATCTGGAGTGCAATTATATCCAGAACATTTACAACGACACCTTTCTGGGTTTGGAAAACTTGAGAAAACTTTATCTGCACAAGAACAATATTGGAAGGATCCACCAAAAGAGTTTCAATGGTCTGATGGCACTGAAAGTCTTTGACGCGTCTTCCAATACCATTTATAATGTCTCTGATAACAGCTTCACCGATATGAGGCAATTAGACACCTTACAATTGAACAATAACCAAATAGACACTTTAACTTCGGCCACATTTAAAGGGCTTTTCTCTCTGAAAGAACTTTACTTAGATTGGAACCTTATCTCAGATTTGAGCCCGGAATATTTCTCCGATGTGGCTCCATCGTTGAGGGTTCTATCTGTGGAGGACAACCGGGTTTTTCTGATTGGGTCCAACTGTTTTGCGCAAATGACTCGGCTTCAGAAACTCTTTCTCGGCGGAAACCTGCTCTCCGATTTCAAGATTGATGTCTTTAGGGGCTTGGACAGCTTGCAAGAAATTCACTTGCAAAACAACAAATTTAATTTCCTCCCACGGGATATTCTTGCCGGTGCCGATTCAATCACCTACGCCGATTTCAGCCAGAACCACATCACCAGTATAAGCACGGATGCCTTCTCTAACTTTCGAGAATCGGTCCGGTATCTCTACCTTCAGAAAAACCATCTACTCGAGCTTCACGCCGGGATGTTCAGACGTATGTCGCTCCTCCGCGAGCTCAACGTCTCCAATAACCGAATAAGCCTCATTCGGGAAAACGTCTTTCAAACTCTGAGGAATCTCCGAGTTTTGGATCTTTCGTCAAACAACCTCCGAAAGTTAGACACCCACCATTTTGAAGGGGCCGAGTCGCTAGAGAAACTCTATCTCCATGACAACCCCCTAGAGTCTTTTTCGGGGTTTGCATTCACTGAGCAAAAATCCCCGTTGTTTATTTCGCTAAACCTGACAGTGGTCAAGCTTACGACTTCATCAGTGACGGTCAAGTGGCCGTACCAAAAGGGCTCCCAACTTTACTGGTCACTCACTGGCATTTGTCTTAACACTACCGAGTGTCCCTTCAGGAGACAGGCCAGTTTTTACCCAACATACAAAACAGAAATAGTCATCAGTAACTTAGAGCCGTCATCTTTGTATTATATATGTGTTGATCCAAACTTTATGTCAAGCCTCGTGATTCTTACGCAATGCATTCACGTAACGACCCCTGTTTTGCCCTACGTTCCAGCAATGACAACTGAACGCCAGGTTTCAAATTTGAACTCCTCTGCCCATCATCATCATCGTAATCATCACCATTTCATCTCAGTCACAATAGTCTTTTTTTTATTTATTATCAACATTGTCATATCGTGAAAAATCTATTTATGGACAGCGACGGTGGAGCATTGGTAAAAGCTCGGGCTCTGGAATCGTATACCGCGAGTTCAAATCCCAGTAAAAACATTACATTCATCTTTAGCAGTCTCGGGCAGATGGGGCTCGTTAACTCGGGAGAGCAGCTCATCTAGGTGAAGGGTAACACCGAATGTAAAGAGCCTGGGTAAGAGCACGTAAAAAATGGCCTTGTGCCAAACTTGGGTTTGTGCTTATCAAGTAAATATAATAATGATGAATGTTCATATCTAGCTATAACCAGATAGCCAACATGTCTAAGCAATTTTGAATTCATACTGAGCATACTTTTGGTTAAAAGTCTTGTTTTATGAGAATGTAAAAGGAATCCTTCCAACTCATCTCCTTATTGTAAAATTAAGTGTGCTCATACATGTGCATACATTTCTCTGTATCTCTCATTAATAATTAGAGAAATATTTTTCCCAAGCCTGAAATTGTGTTTTTATCTAATACAAGTAAGTAACAGTTAGTTCGTAAAAATAACAACCTCAATCATACCAATCGCTATACAAGAAAGGAAACCACAAATTAGCATGGACGATAAATCCATTTGAATCAATTAATGGTACACTCCTTCATTAGTGCATCCTCTTTCCCTCTAATCTTCCAATTCCATTATCCTAATGATAAATCTCAAATGAGAACGCATGAAAAAACAGAAGGAAATTAAAACACTTGTCTTATAGGTAGTAGCACTTAATTGAAAACAGAAAAGCTATTATTGCCAGATGAAGAAACAGTATTCTTTTTGAAAAGGATTCATGTTGACATTTATCTTTACAGAGAGGATTGCCTGAATTTCTGAGATGAGTTATGATTATTACAATGATTAATAATTCAAACTCAGTTTATGTAAGCTTTAACTGATATTCATAAGGAGAGTACAGTTTGAAACCTGGCTGCAAGCACATATCTCTGAGAATACTGAACATAGATTGATGGTACGAGTTAACACTTGACAGATCCCACATAAGAAAGCTTTATGAAAGCCATTTTGTTGTCCAATGTGTGATCTATGGGTAGTTCCAAATTCAATAGTTTTAGTAGTGTCTCATACAAAATTATGAAATTCCTTTGCCACAATGATGTACTTACAAGGTTAGGAAGGATTAGAAACCTGTTAAGAACCAGATACAAACCTGAGATACCAACTAATATTATAACATTTTATTTATTACAACAAAGTGTATAAATTAGAATCTGGATCAAGAAGACACACAGGAATACATATGAAAGACATGCTGACTTAACCAAAACTTGAAAATTTATTTGTCTTATTTTGATCATACTGATATTGAATTTTGATTGGTGGATTCATTTTAAATGTTATTAACAGGAAAATGTATGATGATAGAAGTTAGGAATCATAAGAAATTATATCAATGGTGATACAGTTTTCTTTATTCATAAATTCAAAACTCTTTAATGATGTAAAATAATTTTGTTTCAAAGTAAAGTTTTATGTAAATTTATTCCTGGATTTAAAATAATAATCAGCAATAACTGATTAAGCGATAAATCTAGAAGTTGGTTGAATTTATCAAACAGAAAGCTAAAAAAAGTGGATATGGATCTATTTGTCATTAAAGGAGGTACAGTAAGAAGATTATTTTAGAAAAGAAATAACATTCATACTTGTATGAGTATAACAATATTTAGAGAATTATCATTGAAATGATTAAGTAAATCCCTAAGCATAAAAATAATAATTTGAACAAAAGAAAACCACCTACAATTCTTAAATCCAAGTGACCATTTAAGAACTAGAAATACCTATTGTGATAATCAATTTAAAAGTGAAATACCTGTAACAAAGGTTCTGGGTAAACCTCATGTCAAAAATTAGATGAACTTTTTATCTTCATTCTATGTTCGAAATAATCTATATAGCTAGTTCGTGATTGTTTGTTTGTTTGTTTGTTTGCTCTCTCTCTCTTTCTCTCTCTCTTTCTCTCTCTCTTTCTCTCTCTCTCCCTCATGTAAAAATAACTTTGAAAGAGTTAATAAAAAAGTCTTAATTTCTGTGCATAATAGGTTTTACTGCAGGTTTATCAATCAAGAAAGAAAAGATCTTTTGACCAGGTTTATATCCTTGTGGTTTAAAAAAAATATTGTGAAAAGTTACTTACATTGCTGCTAGTAATGGAATTATTATATAATATAGGATTTGGACAATTATTTCAAATACTTAAACAGAGGCTTATAAATTGTCTCAATTTATAAACTTATCCTCATCAATTTTATGTTCACATTTTTGCTTCTTTAGGTAAGTACAAAATAGAAACTGTTGTTTTTGTGAAGATGATATTTAAGTTATGGACAACAGTCCAAAAACTAGAAACACATACTATTCTAAATCTAAATTTGTCTATATTCGGAGTATAAAACAACACTATAAAAAAAAGTTAATTGTTAGACTAAATTTATGTGCAAAATTTAATGTAAAATTTTAATGTGTGTGTGTAAAAAAAGTGAATAAAAGCAGAATGTTTAAATAGTTTCCTGTAAAAGAATTACTCATACAAATGAAAGAACAGAACATAATTGCTTTGTTATTTTCTTTATCCTTTCAAAAATCTTTTAATCTTATTCATACATTAGTTTAAAATATTAGTGGTTTAAGGGAATATCTTTTCCAATTCAAATCAAGCATACGATAAATGAGTAATAGTGTTTTAAAAAAGTAACGACATACATACAACATAACTTACTGAAATAATATTTTTTTTAGTTTATTGTTAATGTTAGGTAAATTTTACCCAGTTTTTACCACGATATTTTATTATCAAAGTTAAATGAGTTGTAGTTTTTTAGCATATAAAGAGCTATTAAAACTAAACGGGTCATATTACTTATGCAGTACCACAAATAATAAATTAACAAAACACTAACAGAAATCAATGCAAAATATATCATACTCAAGATTTTGTGTATATAAAAAATCAATACCACATAAACAGTTACAAATCCTAGTTATCGTAAAACCCAGTTCAATTCAAATTACTTTATAAAAAATTCAGTATGCATAATATTAGTAGCTTCATTTATTAGTTTTATTGCCAAAATTTAACAAGACTTACATAGCAAATATGAGCAATTATGTGATCTGCTGGGCTTTTATTCTTTTAAACGACTAGACACATACACACTCATATATTTATATCTAAAAGCATTTTTTCATTTAGACCTATTTGAATAGAATAGACATTTTGTTTTTTAGATTTTTTTTTTAAATAAAAAAATGTTAGAGGGAAATGAGAAATATTAAAGTTGTAAACAAGACTTGTTCATTCTTTTTATATGTCAATAAACCAGATTCAACAAATCTAAAATGATACTTTTTAAATTGACATCAAATGCATGGAATTTATGATTTAATACAAGTTTCTTTATCAGTATTTAGAATTTGTTATGTATTTTATCAATACCTGTGAGCTTTTCTAAAAAATTTAATTTTCCCAAAAAAAAATAACAAACACTTTTTTTCTTGGAACAATTTAAACTCTAGTGGCTTAAAAAAAATAAATGTACAGATTTAATATATTTTCCACTAATTGAACATTATTACAAGAGATATGTATGCTTAAAAAAAAAAAATTCTAATTCAGATGATCACTACCTATACATATAATATTAGATATAACATACAAGCCACACCCATATAATTTTATCTATCTACAAGTTTCAAACTACTGATCACATTTTTGTATAGTTAATCAATTACGTCAAAAGACGTCACAAAGCCAAAAGTATACAAGAACTAAAACATTGTGAATAAATCAATTAAAACGAGGATAAACAGCAATGTAGAAATGAATGATTAATGAAATTTAATCAATAGAATAATCAAGACAGCACCAATCCAATATATGTAGATAGAAATATTTTAGAAATTTAGAAAATTATTTAAATACAGTATTGTTATCCAATTCTGATAATATTACTTACTGAAAAGATAAAATAATAAAATGAACTGCTGGTATTTTTTAACTTACTTTTTTTCTTGGGTCTTTTATCTTTACCAAAAATTGGAATGTCACATGGGATTTCTGGATTTGGGACCCATTTCTCAGGAAATTCACAAGGAACATCAAGAGAATCTAAAGACATGTTTGCAGATTTGTGAAGGAGTTGTGTACTGCAGTTGAATGTAAATACAAATAACAAGAGAGGCTGATTAATTGTAAGCCCAACAAGAGATTAACAACTTTCCTTTTTTGTAAATGTTATCATCAAGGCTGGCATTTAGTAGAGAGTAAACAGGTTCAATGCATTCATGATACTACAATTAGTCTGAATGGGACAGTAGGATGCAGAACTTTAAGAGGATAGATCAATCACTTATAAATGTGTGTGTAGGTAGGGTTACAAGATGTTGCCCAATATTTTATCAAAATTAAAATGATTGTGATCAAATTTAGAAATGAAGTTCAAGCAGATTCATTTTTGTTACAAAAAATATTTCTGGCTTTTTTGTTTACAATAAAACACTCCATTTTAGGAGTTCAAAAAATTGATTTATATCTTTCCTACTTTTAATGATAACATTATATTTTCAAATGTAGTCATGGAAAAAATTTACGTTGTTCACTGGTGAAATATATCATATTGGTTAAAACAAATATTTCTCTTCCATATTTCTACAGTAAAACAAAAATTTCTTTTATTAGAATGCAAGACAAAATTAAAAGAGATAACATTTTCTTTTATGAGTTTAAGTTTATATGAATATGAGGTGGTTTGATTATGCATGCCTCCACAACCTTAATAGATAAACCATTGGTTCTCTGGTGTCAAATTTATTGGAGTCAAGTAAATAACCATAGTTTTAAATTCATAGATTTTGGGTAAAATTGAAGAAAAAAAAACTAATCTTTAGATATTTGCAAAAAATATTATTTTTGCTGACTATGTAAATAAAAATTGAAGTTCTTCAGAAAAAATCCAACACTACAAATTAGTAGTACTGATGATAAAATAATTGTTGAAAACATTCCAAAATATACCAAGTAAATTGGAAATTAATAGTGACGAAAAGATTCTTTCTTATTAATATTAAAGGATTTTAAAAAGTTTTTTTTTCCCTCTATTTTGATTCATTCGTTTATTTTTTTCTAATCAACAAAGAAAATTGAAACAAAAAAAAATGAACTAGAAAATCAATTATGAAAATATCTCTAGGGAAACTGAGTAACAATGAGAAAAAATATCTTTTATGATCAAGAAAACTAAATCCAAAATATGTCTGTACATATCACTCTCACACACACACATCAAAGTGAAAAAAAATATAAGTATATCATTTTTGCACTGAATGATATGCATTAAGTATTTTATATGTACTGCATTACTAGTACAAAAAAAAATAATGCATTCTATTTGAGAAAAGGAATTTAATAAAAGAAGCAAAATAATGGCAAATATATTAATCTCTGGAGAAAAGCAAATATAAAGCTTAAGGATAATTATGGTTAATAGTGAGGTAACCCATTTAGTGTCACTGGTATTTTTATGGGATGTGGTTAGTTGTTAGCAGTTAAGTTTTTTTTTTCATAACTAATATTCCAAATATTTTAAATTTATTTCCTTTGAAACATCTCAAATAATTTTCTTGTTTTATTCTAGTTTTAAAATTTTTCATTGCACTAGAGAATCAAAATGGAATAATTTTCAAATTTTTTTTTAGTTTCGAATTCTGATTAATGATTTTGGACTTAACATTACTATCTACAAGTTTTAAACAATTTTAGAAATTGAGGCATTAAAAAACCCTTCAGATTTTGTAGTGAATTTGGTTTAAAGAAAAAAAAATCTTATTTAGTAGAACACAAAATAATTGATCATTGATTGAAAGAAAGCAGAAATAGATATTAATGTATTGGCTAATAAACCCCTACACAAGTTGACACTCATAATAATAATTATAATAATAGTTGTAATATTCATCTTTATCACCATCAAATATACAAGATGCTAAAAGTGTCATTTCAAATCAAATTTTGTATAAAACCTTTCAGAATGTCAGGGTACTTTTTTAGAAAAGTTTTTAAAATCAAGAAATAACTTTTTCCAGTTAATCTGAAACTAATCTTTATTTCCATAAAAAAAGCATATGTAATGCCATAATGCGGATAAATTAATGTAAATGTGGTTGATTTTTTGATGGCTTTCACTTGCTCGTCATCAACATAATTATTGTTGTCATGCTTCTAGCAGCTCTTAGGTGTGGTTGTTACAAACTGATTTAGAAAGGTGTAGTAAAGATTATGTGGGATTTAAAACTTCCGACCTTTATATTATTGTGGCTCGTTAATCTAATCCAATTGACAGAGAACTCAAGTTTTATCATTTGCAGAGGATAAGGTGATTTAGGATGGAGATCCAGCCTTGGCTTTTAGTAAGCAAAAGAAAAAAAATCATTATTTATTGATATTCTTTTAATTCTTATGAATCCACAAGTTTTACTCTGTAAAGCAAGTATTATTTTTACTTTGGGAATGCATTTTGAGCATATTGAGGTTTGTTATTGTCTCAAGGTAGTACCCAACTAAAATACATTAAAAAAACATTCCGGTAAAATGACTACAAATAATCATAAAATACCTTTTGCTATTTTTTTGTCTATTCAAGGCTTAGAACAAATGTAATAATAAGGATGAGAAAAATAAGTGCACACAAAGCTTTCCAACTAGCAATTTATGTCTTTATTTAGTATGATACTAGAATAAAAGAGAAAATTTTCTTTTATTAAAAAAATACCCACAAAAAAAATGAAAAAGGTACTAAAACATTTTTTCTTTTGAATCCTGATACTTCTTTGCAATAAACATTATTAATAGATTTAATTTGGATCAAACAAAAGAAAAACATTAAAAAGGCTTTTACATTTTCTCTCCTCTCAAAATGCGTAATCTTTTTATTGCATTTTAATTAAGTAAAACAGTTTGGGATCTATGATTAAAAGTTAGGTCAAGTTACAATTATGTAGGATTATTTCATACATGTTTCCAAAGTTTTTGAATGGAAAGGCCATATTGCTCACTTTTAAAATTCGAAAAAAAAATTGACCAATGAACAGTGAAAGAAGTAAGTAGTAATTTTCCAAAGTCTGAATCAGGGCAAAAATTTTGAATTAAAAATAATTAACTTTCAAAAACTTTCATCATTCTCATCAATCAAAAGGATTAAAAAATATTCAAAATGCAAAAATATTATTTTCATATTTGGTTCCATATTTGATAGAAAAAGTTTTAGATCACCACATTTCCCTACATCCACTCGGTTTCTATTTTTGGTTAGAATATTGTTTACGGTGCTAAATCATTTCTCCACTATATATGATGATGAAAAAGTAATAAAAAATAGTTTCACTTCATTCCACAATAGTGGAAACTTAATAATGCAGTGTAACCACATTTCATTCATACCGTGTTTGAAAAGATGATCTTCACATTGTCACATTGTTATTCAATGATAGTTTCTTGCAAATAAAATTTTTGTTCTTCTATTTTACACATAATGTTACTAAAAACTGTCTTTCACCATGCCCTTAAGGGATCTCAGAGACCCCATATACAATAAATTTGGCCACTCCCCACCTGATGTCTCATAATGCCCCCCTGGTGGGCAGTACAGAACCCCGTTGACACACCCTGGTATAGATAAATAAATTTCAACTACTCTAAGTTAGTGAATGTTTCTGAGTATCTTATAAGAAATGAATTGCTTGAAGTATAAAAGAATTCACCAAAAATCTAAGAATTATTTAATGTAGTTTGCCATTATTTTATGAACCTATTGATAAAATATAGCTAATGCCCTATTTTGTTAAAAAAAAAAAATGCTGATTCATCCAGATTAAATGAGAAACTATTCAATTTTAACAGACTGCATTATTTAATTTAAAATAGTTTCCTTTGCCCAAAAATTCACAGTTGCAAAAACTGAGAAAACACCCATTTTTCACTATGAAATACTATTAACTGCTTGAAGATAAATGATTTTTATAAATTTAAGTAAATTTAACAAAGTCATTGATTTTGGTTCATTAAGATATCTACCGTTTTATTCCTAGTTTTAAATGGAACTTTTAGTCCAAAGCATTTGGGTATCAGAATTGATTAGTACTCTAGTTAATCAAGAAGGTATAATTTAGTAAGTTTACTTGGTTAATACATGACAAATTACTGAATAAAACTACAAAAACAAAAATGCAACATTGTTTAAAATATTTCATTTCAGGGTACTTTTCATGGAATAACAGATTTTTGAGGAATTTACAAATATACACGAAAAAATGTATTCTAGTAATACTCATTACTAAAATTCTATATTACTCAAGTACAAAAATTTCTAACAATTTTAAACTACAATAATATGTGAACAATTGATTATTGGTTTTAAAAGTATTTAGTTTATAAATAAATTGATATATAAAGAGTGAAAAAAATTTCAAAGTAAATATTTGGTTTATGGAGATAATGAACAAATGTTTCAAACAAACATATCAATTCAGTTCACTGTATCTAAGTGAACAAAATATGGGATAGTGTCAAAAATCAATCTACATAAATTGGCATTTTTTCATAATTCTTCTCTTTATTTCAATTCTATTATAAATAATGATGGTATAACATTAATATAATAAAAAAATCAATAAGAAAAATATTACCATAGTATGAAAAAGAAACAAACAATTGAAAAATGATGCATTTTAATCTTTTTAGCTGATATCAATAACTATATAACAAGTGCTAATAAGGTGAATGATATTCAGATTAATGAGTTGAAGGTTATTTTTCAAAATTAGTACTGCCATCATCTCAAAACACAGTATCTTCATGGAGAACTTCAATGTTTCATTTAAATAAAACACACAAGAAAAAGGAAATTTAAGAAACCTAAAATGTCTTCAAGGAAAAATAAATTCTATTAACAAGAATTCTGTGGTAAAATGTCAATTGAGGAATAAATCCAGATTAAAATTTGAGTAAAATCTTGGTAAAGATTTTGCACATAAGACATGTTTAATGATTCATAGAGCACTAAATACTGATTGACAAGAAGTTACTGTAGACTTGTATGTAACACAATCATTACTCAGGTTGAAAAAATTCAAGATATCATATTATTGCGAAATAAAATTTAACTTTTTCAACATATTAAAACCCGAAAAAATCCTGGTTAAATCAAGAATCTTTTTGTGAGTACAGCTTAAGATTTTGTTTAATTTTAACAAGTTTTGTAAATGGTTATTTTGACATTGATGTTATTTGTTAAATAAATGTGCAAGTGCAATATGCATCCATTTTTATGAAGAGAAATAAAAATACAGTAACTAACAAAGAAATAAGACAGATAAACCATAACCTGTTGTTTGTGAAGTCTTTAACATTCAACAATATGAAAATAAAATATATTTACTCATTCCCATTGAACAATCTCTCACTCTATCTCAAATAATAATAATATATATATATATATATATATTAGTTAATTGTAGTCACGGAGTCAACGGGAGTCGACTACAATTAACTAATATACACGCTCTATCACTGATATTGAGCACTCTAACTATAATTTTAAGCAACATTATTTCTTAAAATAATATATATATATATATATATATATATATATTATATTTGCTTGGTGAGCACCAACCCTAATTATATATATCAAATATATCTAACTTTTTATAGGTAATAATGTACATTATCTTAGATTAATAAAATGCTTTAATAATGTAAACTTTCATGTTAGCATCTGTACAGTAAAATTTTATCTAGTTTTAAAAAATTTGAAATATTAAATTCAAAAATAAATCCTTCCTATCATCCTTAAAAATGCATGTATTTTTAATAAATCAAAATCCATTTCAAAAATGTCAATTTCTAAATTAAAAAATAGAATTTTATGCAAAATACTTTTTGGTGAGTACCAAGGAACTTAAGAAATTGACAAAAGAAAAAATTTAGAAATATCATTAGATTTGAATATTTTGTATATATTTGAAGGAACACTCCATTAACTTATTAAATAGCTATTTCTTTTCATAAATATAATACAATAATACCTCTATTCATTGCCCTTTGGGGCCTGTGGCGCTATGGATAAGTGTGTTGAGTCTCTATGGTTCTAGGTGAGCATTGTTGGAGGATAGCGGTTTTGATTTCTACTCAAGCTGGCCAGAGGTTTAATTAGTCAAAAAGTGGTGCAATAGACAAAATATGGAAGTCAGTGGTTGCTGAGAATACAGTTGCTAGACTCTGGATTCCTATCTGATGCTGTGGTTGAACACCTGACGAAGTAGTGAAGAACATCAACTATGTACGATGAGGAAAAACGTCGACAACAAGAAATTAATAATAAAATGATTAATTAATATCACCTCAGAACTTCCTAAAATTGTAAGGTTATTTATCTAGAAATATCTGTTTAGAAATATAGAACTAAACCAAAATTTTCATCGATTTATTTAAAAAGAGGAAGAAATATAAGAAAAAATTATTAACACTAACTCAAAATGGTCATTTACTCAAGTACTAACCATGCATAACAATGCTCAACAATAGTAATAAAAATAGATTGTTCAACATCCTAATGACATAAAAACAAATTTTAAATTCAAATCCAAAATGATTGTCAAAGACAGTGAAAACATTTTTACCAAAAACAACAATGAAACCAATTGGCTAACCAATGCAGCAGATAGATTTGAATTTCTTTTAAAAAATTGTACTAGACACAAAGCATATACATAAAAAAATCACACACAAACAACACCAATTATTATAGTAAATTTCTAGATTATCTGAGTACAATTTCAATGCAAGAATTTATAAGCATATGAAAATGGATTCAGTAACTGCCTTATTAATACATTTTAAGTTATTAGTTTTGTAATTTATGGAATTGTTATTCATATGTTAGCAAAAAAATCCATTTTATTAATGTCACATAAGCAATTATCTGAAGATGATTAAGAAAATCTCAATATCAATTCTAAAAGAAAATATACTGATTTATTGATGGAATATTAGAATAACCCATATTATACATTGAGCCAAGTATCTTGAACACTAAATCAAGTCAGTATAACTACAAACCAAAAGTAAAATTTTTTAGTTGATAAATTGTTGATATAGTAGAATAAATTAAAATTTGGTTTCTTTGTTAAATAACAGAGAGAGACCAATTGAGAGCATTTCAATTGTGAATCTTTCACTTTACTTTTATTTGTGAATACATTGATTGGAGAGGTTTTGAAATACTGAATTCCAGCAGTGTGAAAAAATAAAAAATAGTTCTTAAACATTAAAAATTCCCATTAAAAACTCATTTTAGTTATATTTGGTGACTTATTATTTAAGAAATTGAATTCTGGATAAAATGAAAATGCACTCAATGGTATGTATTTTTAGTCATCAGGGTAGAATGAAATACATGTATGAATCTTAAATGAATTTTTGACAATTTTCAAATAAAAAAATTAAAGCTATTTTCAATGAAATTTCAAAATTACAAAACTTTTAAATAATTAATAAAAATACTTAAATAAGTTAATGCTACGGAACTACCAATATTTCTTTTATTATGTATTTGTAAGAATATAAAGTTTTAGTAATACTTTAAATGCTTGCATTGAACTAATATTTTTTCACACTTTTTAATGCTTCATCAACAATAGTGAGCAAAAGTATATTAATTATTACAGAGTTCATAAAGACTCACCTTCCTTTTTTTGTGATCCTTATTGTTAATTTCAGTATTATTTAAACAACAGAATAGGTAATATTTATTCAAGATAAGTTTTTATTTTTTTTATCTTAGTTTAAAGCATTTCATGAAAATTAAATATGATATTGATAGACTCTCTGAAGACTAACTCATTCTTTCAACAATGATCTAAAGAATCAAAAATGAAATAGAAATGAAGCTCTATTCATAAATGATTATGAGAAAACAAACTAATACAGATATGTATGCCATAATATAAAAGCTAATATATTACACAATCAAAAGAGCCTATGATTCAAGTTAAATTCCATGGCAATTTCTGTTAGCAAACTACTTTATTTTTGAAAAAACATTTAGTATAGAGAAAGTGGATACAAGATTAAATGAATTTTGATTGAAGTTTAATTAAGGTTCCAAGATTAATTTTAATTTCTAAATCAAGACAATATTTTGTAATAATAGAATTCTAAATGATGTGGTTTCAATAGCATGAATTGGTTATTAAATAAACCAAAGGCTTTTAGGCAAGGTCAATCAATTCTTAAGTTGCTAATCTCTTGTTAGATTGACTTTAGAGAAATATTTGCTTTTAAGTCTTGTTTGTATTTGAGACAATTATTTAAACTGAAATCAAAAAGGAAAAGAATGACATTAAGTGGAAATGGCATTTATATTAAATCTGAAAAAGATTGCAGAAATCTTGCCGGAAAGATAAAATTTAATAAGTCACCTTATTCAAAATAACTGAATATCAGTTGAAAACATTTATTTACAAAAAATGTGTGTGTGTAGCTCATTAACTTCGGATGATACTAGGAATGTAATAAGCATGAAAAACTGGCCTTGTGCCTGTTTAGTGTTTAACAAATTTGTATATATAACTATCTATTATGTACGTACAAATGTGTGAGTGTGTATGTATGTATATATATATATATTACACACAGAAAGGTTGTTCCAAACTAATGTTACCTATTCTCAAGTTATTTTTTTTAAAGTTGAAAAGATATGAAGGCAGGAATGGCACCATAAAAACAACCAACTTTTTGTGATTTAGAATTCATATTCCATTATCATCACCACAATTTCCAATGCACTTTTGCCAGCAATGAATAAAGTGGCTTATTTTCTTGTCCGGAGTGCACTTGTCACTCACATCTCTGTTACCACTCTGAAACCAATGAATCTATATCCTAAATGTGCTAACAATAACTGTATTGTTTTGCAAATGTACAACAGGCACATGATTTACCTTAGGTTTCTATGGAATTGAATTGACAACTCTTAAATTTTAACCATATCTTCAATATTTGTTATTGGTTATCTTGCAAAAGTGCATTCAATTTATGTTACTTGGATTAATATTGGTGTTAGTAAACATGTTTATTCAAATAGAGAAAATATTATTTGATAATTAAGATTAATGTTGGAGGAAAAGTATCTCATTATTATTGCTTCAAAGGACAAGCATATGAAGCCAAAGAATATGCAGTAATGTTAAAATTAAAGTCAATATTTCTTTTTCACTAATGAGCAAAATGTTTCCTATAGCAGCTTCAGGGATTTACATTAAAATTTAAAAAGCCAAGTGGGAAAAGAAAAGCAGCTTTCTTCTACATATCTTAAATTTAAATTATCTTGATTTATCTTTATTTAAAAAAAAAAAAAGAGGAGAGTAAAAAAAGAGATAGTCAAATTGTAAACTGTTAGAGTATAGCTTGATAAAAAATAAAATAAAATAAAACAAAGTCAAATGCAATAAGTAATTAATTTTAAAAAAACAAGTTTTTAAAATGCGGCATCAATCATCTTATACCTCCATCTTTGCAGAAGAAGTAAAACACATTTTCTGCTGTTTAATGGATCACAAAATAAATTAAATAAAAAGCAGATGCATTTAAAATGAATACTTTAAAAATTTGTTTTATCACCTATTTAAACAAATTTTTTCATCCAAATTTGAATATTTACTCAAGGTGAAATAAAAATTAAATTAGCTTTGTTTAAAAAGTAATGCAGTATAAGTTGCACAATAAATCATATTTGATAGAAAAAAATATAATTGAATAATTTTCTTTTTATTCAAGAACACAATATTGCAATTGGAAACTTAAATTGTTACTCTTCTCTTTTCAAAGCTTTTAAGTTAGTTGTTTAGTTTTTAGATCTTGCATTCAAACAATGAGAAGCAACTAAACCAGAAACAAATCTTTAAAAAAATGTGAATGATTAAAATGAATTCTTCTAAAGGGGGAAAACAAGTGCCTTTTTTAAGTAAATAAGTGTAAGAGGGGGCAAGTTTGAGAGAGAGAGAGATAAATCAGACAGAAATACAGGTAATGATAAATACACAAAAAAGGGGACAAAAGAAGACATTATTACTATTTCTTGGTATTTTTCTCTCCCTTTTTTTCATCAGTCTTTTGAGTCTCTGTTTTTTGAGAGTCTTCCTATTTCTCTTTTTCTGATGAGAAAAAAAAGATAGAGCCAACTACAAAGAAATACTAATGTACATCTACACATACAGAAGAAAAGGGACAGGAACTTCTTTATCAAAAATAACAAAATCAGTATTTGCAATAATAATCATAAACAATTTTTAAAAATTTCTTTATTTAAAGTTTGTTGAGAACCACGGTGAAGCTCCTATTCTCTTAACAATTTCCAGGATAAACAAAAGATGTTCAACCGTCAAGCATTAAATATCCAGAGTAAGAAAACACATTTCCCCTAACAATTGAAATATCTTTAGCAAAGCATTCTATAATTGAAAATAAAAATGAGGTCAATGAAAAGATAAGGCCCTTTGAACAGTTTGCATTTATGAAAGTTTGGGACAAGGGAAAAAACTCAGACAAGTTATGTAAAAATAGTAAATAAAGTGTTTTATACAACAGATAAATTGAGTCCAGGGATTTCAATAAAAAATAATAGAAAAAAAAACTCATTGACTTTTTACTGGCAAAAACAAATTTCTGTCTATAGCTGGTAGCAAATAGTTTTATCAGACATTTTTTTTCAATTGTCAAAGTTTGCATTTTTCAAGGAAATATTGAAATTATTATTTTTGAAGCCTTAAAATGCATGTATTTGCAATTTATTAAATAATTTTAAAGTCAATTTTGTAAAATCCGTTTAAACATTATAAAACATAGTTGTAGTTGATATGATGATGTTCCCTCAAAAGAATGTTTTTTTTGGAATCATCATGTACATACCATATTTGTGAAGCATTATAATCAATCAATTTTAAGAATTATTTTATTAAAGGAGTAAAAAGAAAAAGAAATAACAAAAAAAATTCATTAAGTCAGTTTTTTCTAGAAAATCACCAGGAGTACTACTACTGAGTCTATATTAAAAAAAAATATTATAGTAAATTCAAATAAAAATTACAATTTCCCATTAATACTAATGAACTTTACTAAGTAATCCATATTACATAAAACAATTTGAAACAATTGAATAAAAGGAAAATAAGAGAGTTTAAACAAGTGAGTCTTCAAGCAAACTAACAGCAATTTATAAATAAGTTGTTAAAGAACATTCTTATTACTCAGCTTAAGGAACATTCAAGAGCAGTAATTGATGATTTTGTTCCAAGAACAATCTCTTTTATTTCAAATAATCATAGGAACCAAAATTGAGGTTTTAGGTATTGCTTTGATCTTAGTTAAATTGAGAATAGATAATATATAAATGTGAGAATTGATTATATATAAATACAACTCAAACCAAAAAAAAAATGATCAAAGATAAAAAAAAAATATCTATAAGTATTAAAAAAAAAAATTTAGTTCTAAAATGCCTAAATCTATTTCTAAAAATTATATATTGTTTGGCTGTATGTAATAATATTTGCTCAAAATTTTCCCATTTTTATTCAATCGTGATAATTAAAAAAAATCTATAGCAGATTTATCAGAAGATGAACACTGATATTTCCACACCCTATTGCATATAAGTGAGGGAAAAAGACAAAAAATAAACTGAACAGCACTTAAAAAAGTGAGAGAAAAAAAAGAAAAGTTACAAATGAAAAAAGTCTTTATAGAACATCTAATTTTAGCATGTAGACCAACTGCAAATGAGGGCAGGTGTAATAGACGAAAATGATGCACGCATGCTGGATCTCCTTGCCTCACAAAAAATATTTTCCACGTAACCCCCTTAGCTATATAAATTTCTAAAACAGGATAATTGGGCAAGTATAACTTATTTTGATGAAAGTGTGACTACATACAGTAGAAGCACAATTAAAAAGACATTCAGACTACACTAGATATCTCGGCTAGTAATCGATAATATTATAAATTTAGATAACTTAAATACTATTATGGATGAATTATTAGAGCTATAAGGAAATTAGAATTGGATTAATAGTAAATCAACTTCCTTATTTGTTTTGTAGACATTATACTTGAATACTTCGGACAAATATTCATATGGTTAAAAATAAGCCATGTAACATATAATGTAAAAACTAATAACCTTATTGTTACCATTTGTTTCCCACTTCTTAGCTTCTTTTTTTAAAATGTTCATTTTAATTTTGGAATCTTTATGTAAATTTAATTAAAAAGGTTTAATTTTAACAGTTTTTTATTTTTGATAAAGAAACAAACTCCATATTCATGTAAAGCATTTATTTCAAATATCAGCAGGGAAGGTGAAAGAGTGGTAAAAGCTTGAATTACAGAAGTTAAAATCTCAGTCAAAACCATTTCACTCACTTTCAGCTAACTTGAGCAGATAGGGCTTGTTAATTCAGGAAGGTAACTCATCTTGGTAAAGATAATATGAATTTCAAAAACACAGATAGATGAGGCACATCAACTCAAGGAGAGTAACTTATCTAAGTAGAAGAGCAACACTGATTACAAAAAGTCCAGGAATGTAATGAGCACTTAAAACTGGCCTTGTGCCAAACTTGATTTGGTGTTCAACCAAGTATATTTCTTATGTTTAATGTGTTTATCAGCTTTGAATTGAGCTTTTGGCATGAAACTAAGGTTTTTAAATGCAGACAAATACTCTGTAAATATAGAATAGATTAAAGCCTCCAATAGAAACACAACATGGATTTTTATAATTAAATGTTATGCCAAGTATTATAGAAACCAGCTGCATGAGTAGCTTCTCAAACTAGAAAAAAATCTTCAAACCCTTTTATCTTTGCTATTTCTAAAGATGGCTTCATTAAGGAAAATGATGTGTGAAACATTCTTTGAAATTAGATTAAAATGTCTTTGATAAAACTAAGTAATAGGAAATTTTAAAATAATCAATGAAAACATGTGTAAAAATAAAGATAGAAAACAAACAGTTTCTTTGATATTTAAATAAAAATAATAATAATAAAACACTGACTTAGTACAAATTTGATCTGGTTAAATACCCTATTAGAGCAATGGTTAGTAAAGCGATCATTGAACTCTACATACTAGAAGAAAAAGTCAGGGACAAGTTAAAAATACTAAAAAAAAAGTCAGAGACAAGTTTAAAAAAAGGGGGAAAAAAAGGAAATATTTAATAATATAGAATATTTTAATAATATAAAAGAAAATAAGTTTTATGGCTTTAAGTGCAGATCTGAAAATGTTAAGAATAAAGTACTAATATACCAATTTAAATTTTAAAAACAAATGGGGATTTTGTTATTAGAAAAAACCTTTTACTAGATGGGTAAGCAGTCATAGGAAATCTAACTGCAAATCAAAATTGCAATTTAATAAAATAGATTGTAACTAAAAAAAATGGATAAATCTTAATAAAGGATATTAAGAAGAAATGAAAAAAAGACAAAAATTTATTTCCAGAGGAGAACTTAGTAAAAAAAAAAAGAAAAAAATCAATACTAGTAGCAGTATTAATGATATATAGATTTTTTATGAGAATATCATTTACATTATATTTAATTTTATTTGCTGTAATCTCTGCAAGCCAACCAGAATTTATTTATTTAGTGGTTATAGTATTTGGTTCCAACCAGACTGTACATGAAATTACCGAAAGAACACTCAATATAGATTGACATGGTACAATTTAACACTTACAGAATGTGGACAGTCTACTTGTGTAATGTAAATTAAGATCTGTTGTGTAAATTAAGAGTTTAAGTTTGCAGTTATGGGAGCGTCCCTGAACTTTACATAGAAGTTCAGGAGTTTAGGTAGTACCTGAAGGTTAAAACACAAAAATACTACCAGTATATAAGCTAAAACACTGTAAAGATAACATGTAGAAGTCACATTGGACTCAACAGACAAATTTACCTTTATTTGACCTTTGACATCTAAAGATTTTCATTTACTAGCCAAATAGAAAAGTTACTAGTAAAACCATTAAAATATTATTTTACTCAAATGTTAAGAATAAAACAAAAATTCAAAACTTCTGTTTAAAAAAGTATAATCCATTTTACTTTGAATTATTTTTTTTCTTTAGACAGACTTGTTAAAAAAAAGTATATTATTCTATTTCTATTTTCTATTCTATCAAAATTATTATTGTTTAAAAAATTTGACTTTACTAAATAAAAAAAAAATGAAGGTTTTAAAGAAAATTTTCATAAAGTTTTTGGAAGATAAAAAACAGTCACCAAAATAAAAGTTATCATTTTTAGTCACATCTTGGAAAGTTTCTCTCGCAGCGTAGAACCTTGTTAGAATAACTAGAATAAGATAAAAATAAAAACTCATCTAATAAACTTAGACAATCAATAACTTACATTAAAAGTAAGAAAACTAGATAAATTTCTGAGGTGAAAAGCAATGATCATTTTTTGTACAAATTATAATGAAGAAAACTAAGATAACTTATCTCTCTCTACACACCTAAATTTACTCTAAAATCTATTATGCCCTACAAAATTTTTTTTAATTCATACAAAAAGAAAATTATCATAAACATTGCAATCAAAAATATTTCTAATTCTGGGATTTTAATAATTACTGAAAGCATTTTATGATAAAAAAAGGATCACCTGATAGAAATAATAGAACTAATTCCCATAAGGCAATGTCAATAGAAAAAGGCATCTCATCTCATTCATATTCACAAAACAATCAATCAACAAAGCTACTCTTAATCTTCCAAAGTTTAAGAAATGAGAAAAATCTAAAAATTAGGTTCACATCAAATCTAAACTGGCAAAGAATTTAATTATGCAAATCTTTAAAAATAATATCCAGGAATTATATTTCCAATTAAAAGCTAACTTGTTATTATCTAAAAAATGAGATTTTTAATTAAAATCAAACCAATTATATAACTAGAGTGTATCTTAACCGCAAAGAGAGGCTGATATTCACATTAAGGTATTTGAATCAATATTTAATAGCTTTAAATCAAGGCAAAAATTTGAAGATTAAAACATTTCACAAATTGTTTTTTAGTTTCCATTTTTTTTGCTTGAATTTCAGATTTATCTTTTGTTTGCTCTGAACAATAATGTTATGTTGAACTTAATTTTTTCTATCATGAATCACAAAATTTAATTACTTAACCTATTGCGAAATACATTTTCACCCTTTTATTGTAGAAAATAGGAAGACGGTGCATAGTAAAGTCTTTATTTAAGACACTAAGTGTGTTGATAATTTCTTTCTGTATACTATGGATGGCTACATCTGTTAACATTAACAGTTTCTTTGAAGGTTAAAGAGTAAAAACTTTCATAATATGCAACCCAAGAAAATAGACCTTTTTTACCTGGAGGCCCGCAATTTTCATTTAAGATAATTTTGTGATTTTTGCCGAGTATTTCATTCATAAACCAAGAAGAGTAGAGTGAATAAATCCTTCCAAAAAGTAACAGCTTGTTTCATAAAACAAAGCTAGAGATTGAAATGAGCAGACTAAAGAAAGGTTATTTTGTGAAAACCTTTAAAAGGCATATCTGTATTTAGAATTACAGAAAAAACAAAGATAAGAATTATAATCAGCAGCATCCCTACAATTTAGTTCCCTAAATCAATATCATACCAAGTTTAAAGAAGGGCCAAGTTTATTGTTTGGTTTACTTTCTTAAGAAAAAACATGATGACAGAAATTCTATTTCATACAAGTTTCAGCTTGTTGTCCCAATAATTGAAAAAAAAAATATTTGCTAAGTTTCTCTTGAGTGAAAGACAAAAATAGCAGAAGAGAGATTTACCACTTTTATTAATATATGATTTTTTTTTCTTTTCCCTTACTAAAAAGAAACACTAAGATTCTATTTTATTTGCTAGTTTTGCATCAATAGAAATCTAAAAAAAATACAAACGGATGGAAAAAAATTAAAAGAAAACTAATTATACCAGTTATAAAAAATATATATACAAAGAAAAAAAATATTTAAAAAAAACACAAGGAAAAAAATCTACAATTGGTTAGACTATTTTTAGAAAATTCAGAATTGATTACGAAATGCAATTTGAGCAAAGATATGGACAGGACTGGACTGATTGATTTTATGCAACTTATTTAAACCCACATAACAAACCAGATCATATTTTAAACTTTTTTTAAAGAGTCTCACACAAAATCTGTCAAGTGTTAATAAATTGCTGAAGGAATGATTTAATTAATGAAATATCAACCTCAGTGGCTTTTAGTAGTTCATGGAATACATTCTTTGAAAAGAAAATGTAATCTGTTAATAGATTGCTATTAGAAGAATAATTTGAAGGTGGGAAAATTGGCTTCATAGATGCCTTCATTGAAGAACAACATTTTTCAGAAAAACAAAAAAAAACTGATTCCATTGAAACATTTTTTAAGGAAATAAAGGTCAAGGATAATATGATGCTTTGAAAATAAAGCAATTTAACATTATGTCCAGGATGCTGAGAAGGTGGTATTTATTAAATCTGAAAAAATAATTTATTCATGATTGAACTTCTCTCTATTTTTGTTTTCTGTAAGATCAAAACAAAAATTGGCAGTCATGACAAAGTTATCTGGTTGAAGCTAATACACTACTGTAATTAACTAGCAATGAACCTGAAAGATTAACACTCAGAAGCAATTCACCATATAATATTGTTCTGAGTAAATATTAAAACACCTAATAAAAAAACAACAAAAAACAAAAAAATCATTTAATTTATAAAAAAAAAGTAAAGAATAGCGCTGTCTGAAGTCAATATTTCTTCATAAGACAAATCACTGAATAATTAATCTTTATTTTACAATTCATCTTAGCATAAAGCACATTAAAATGCAATTCCCCACACAACAGCAACCGAAATTTAGTGAAACATTCATGTAACTGTAATGGCATCTCCTGTCAAATACAGAACCCACTGGTCAATATCAGTAAAGCATTTTAGACTAGGAAAGTCTTTTTAGTTTTTGCACATAATCAAAAATAGTGTGCATTTTAATATGCCAAAAAATTATTCCTTGTTTGGGCAATTACTTATGGCTTTATTAGTTATTATTCATTTAAAATTGACTTATATACAACTCAACATAAAAATAAATTATCAAACTTTTATAGAAGCAGAATATTGTTTTAATAGGCAACAAGTTATCCAACAACCATTAATCTTTTGTATCTCTCATTCATTTTTTCACAACCCATTTTTTTGGTAATTAAAGGAAAAAAAATGACAAAGAATTAATTTACAAATTATGCTACAAAACAATATTATTTAAAAGGTTTTGATTATATGAATCTAAATATTTTCTACTATGGAATAGCAAAGCAGATAACAAAGTCCGAAATATCCAACCTACCATTGACGAATAGTATCCAGATTATAGAAAAATAAGAAAAGAAGAAGTAATACTAAGTTATAAAAAAATATAAGAATTATAAATATATAATTCTATAGATTTATTAAAAAAAAATCTAATAAATATTGAAAAAATCCTTTTTCAAGAGTATTTTAAATTTTCAGTCATACTAAAGAAAAATGTGCGTGTAGTGATTTTTTAAAACTAAATTTTGTTTTTCAAAAAAAATGCATTTCTTTACAATAAAAAAAATCAACAAGCTTCAGTTGGCCTTTATAAATAAGCATTATATTTTATAAACTTAAAAAAAAAAAAAAGCTTATTTTCATTGTTAAAAAAAATCTAAGTTTGTTTGTTTCCAATAGCTACCGCTAAGAAGTAAAATGGCTTAAAAAGAATTATTGCTTCTCAAATGTGAACCAATCAGTTGACATTAGTCTTTGTATAGTAATATAAAAAATATCCTTATGTAGGATTTGGTCCAGTAATTCAATTATGTACAAATGCCATACATTAAAGTCATAAAAAAGTATGTGTGTGTGTGTGTGTGTGAATATATATAATAATGCTGATAGGAATCAATCTGTTGATCTATCCTTGCTTGAATTTTCAGTTAGAGTGCTCGATATTGGTGATAGAGCGTGTATAGTTAAAAAATAAAATAAAAGGTAAAATCCAAAACCTGGAAAAACGGCGGCCGCTGGTTACTGTTAGTTTCACGCCTATGCGATCGTCAAACGACTTGCGGGCCGCACTAACATTAAACTTTCAAAATAAGGCGGGACCACAAACTATCGGGCTGCAATTGGCCTGCGGACCGCGAGTTTGAGACCCTTGCTTTATAGTCATATCAAATAATGATTAGACATTCAGGCCTCAGAATGGTCAATCGGACCTTATCCTCTGGACAGGTTTGGAAAATATGGTTAATTTTTTTTTTTTTTTTCTTCTGAAGCATCATATAATTATAGTTCTTCTGAAGCATCTTATAATCATAGTTCTTCTGAAGCATCATATAATATATAATAAATAGCCTCCCCCAGCCTCAGCCTCCAGCGGGCCCCCAAGTAAATTGAGTTTGAGACACCTGCTATAAAGCAAGGAATCACGTTGCCATAAAGAACGTTTACCAAAATAAAAATAACGGATTTTCCCCAAAAAACGTCATGACTACAAAACATAAACAAACAGAGGAAAAAAAAGAAACAACAGAATTAAACGGAGACATTGGAGGACCAGAGAGGCGGAAGGTTTGAGGATGGGTCATATCCCCGAAATATAACAAATAAATAAAAAAAAATATTATAACAAAACCTATATTTAAAACAGTCTCTAAAACTTTGTGGGAATTTTATTTTTAGAGAAATTGAACCTAAAAGTTTGTAAGGAATTTTCTTACTAATTAGTCTTTAAAGTCTAACATTGGCAGGAAGGAGAAAAAGGAAGGAAATGCCAAAGACCAAAAAATGGTAAATAAAGACGGACAAAAATGAGGCCAAAAAAGGATTTTCTTTATTTTTGATAAATATTTTTTTCTTGGAATATTTTGATAGATATTTTGATTAAAGAATATTTTGATTAAAGAATATTTTGATAAAAATTTTGATTAAAGAATATTTTGATAAAAATTTTGATTAAAGAATATTTTGATAATGTCGAAACATGTGTTAGCGTTTTTGCTGAATCCGGTTACTTTTATATCTATATATATATCCTTTTTTTTTTATGTTTAATGACATATCAACCTTATTGAGGATATTTTAACGCAGAGAACAATTACTTATAATAAACGTTATTTTCATAAATACATAGTTTGTTTTTTTTTTTAACACAAGTTGCACTATTTAATCTATAGCTGAAGGGAAGATGGGAATTCACCTTCCCCAAGGGTATTAGTCGATATGGAACAACTTGGATTCAAAACCGCGTACTACATATATAAATATATTTACTCCATTTTGATTTTTATAAATATTCTGTATGAAACATTCATCTCATCCTTAAATATATTCTTTATTCCATTTTGATTTTTATAAATATTCTGTGTAAAACATTCATCTCATCCGTAAACTATATATTTCTATGAATTTTTCAGCAGTTTTAAATGATAAAAAGTATAAAAATGAAAGAAAAAAGAAAAATTCGTACAAATTGTGAATATTAGTTTCAGGTGTGGAGTGTAGGGCAGCCATTTTCATAAATCACAAAAATGATGCTAGTTTCAAAAATATAAACAGTAATATCTTTTTATATTAGAAAAAGAAAAATTGGTCCAAATATCAACCCTCGGTTTTTGGTGGGGAAATGATCCAAGACAAAAATATTGAAATGGAAGTAATAATTAAAAAAAAAATTATCATTTGTAATTTTTTATAATATTACTACTAATAATAATTGTTGTGGTAGCATTAAGGGTTAACAAATATATTAACAAAAAGTACATAAATAGTGGCATATGGCCTGGCAGCATAGCGGCTCCTGGTTGCTATACTCAAATCCCCTCTCTCTCTATCATTATTATTATTGTTCCGGGGTAACTGAAACATCATAAATGAAACGTTCCAAATCTTAAACCTATTAAATAAATAATCCAGATGATTACAATTCTGGTTCATGATTGGTCCATTGTTGCCTACTATTTAGATTTTTTGTTGAATTTATATAAAGTTGATGAAAATATTTACTAATTACAGTGAAACCTTGTTTTTTTTTTTAAACTCCAATTTGTACAAATTGGTATCCCAGGTAATGTAAATGTGAAAAATATGTGAGAAGAGATGCAACTGTTTCCATTATTCCTTATAGATTAAATGGATTTAAATTTCAAACAAATCACTTTTTGAACTTTGTTCCTGAATAGATTAAAACGGTTTCCATTATTCCTTATAGATAAAATAAATTCAGATTTCAAACAAATCACTTTTTGAACTCTGTTCCCAAAGTAATTAAAACTGTTTTCATTATATTATTTTATAATTTAATAGTTTATTTATTATATGCTTTAGATGAATTCAGATTTCAAACAAATTGCTTAATGAATCCAGTTCCTGACCGGATTATGTTTGAAAACCCGAAACACCACTGTAATTTATTTTATTTAAATAAATTTTTTCTATTTATTTTAGATAAAAGTAATACGGATTGTCTGAACGTAGACTTTGCTTCGATCGTCACCACCACCTCCACTTCAGTCACCACAACCTCCACCCTCCCCACTAACAACAACAACACAACAACAACAACAACAACAACAACAGGGTCTCCTGCCGCAACTCTGCCTTCGATTTTAAAACCGAGTTTAAAGCCCTTGGTTTGCTCTCTCTTCTCTTCATCTTCATCAACCAGGATTGCTACGGCCCCGGCTCGCACCGCTGGCCACTCCTCACCCTCCGACTCTTCCTCTTTTTTTGTTTCGTCCAACCAGTCGCACTTTGTCAGGCATGCCGCTAGTGGAAACCTTCACGACTTGCGGAAGCTGCTGGAATATCACCACCAACCCCGCCACCACGAAAACAAAGACTACGAGATTCTTCAGGCTTCTATGGCCACTGCAATGGTCTATGCTGCCCAGTCAGGTCAACCAGGTCAGTTGCGCTTTTTTTTGGGGGGAAGGGGGGCTTTTGGGCGGGGCTTTTGTAGTTGGTCTTCAGCAGGAATCGGGAATTAGAGAATTCCTAAGTGGTCACCCATTTTAGTTCTGAACAGGCTCTATGTTGCTTAACTTTGGTGATCTAGAGGCAGCTGGTGTCTTAAGCGTGACTTGACCATTCTTCCAACCAGTCTGGTACAGTACCTGATATTCCTAAGTGGTCACCCATTTTAGTTCTGAACAGGCTCTATGTTGCTTAACTTTGGTGATCTAGAGGGTGCCGGTGTCTCCAACGCGACTTGACCGTTCTTCCAACCAGTCTGGTACAGTACCTGTTATTCCTAAGTGGTCACCCATTTTAGTTCTGAACAGGCTCTATGTTGCTTAACTTTGGTGATCTAGAGGGAGCCGGTGTCTCCAATGCGACTTGACCATTCTTCCAACCAGTCTTGTACAGTACCTGTTATTCCTAAGTGGTCACCCATTTTAGTTCTGAACAGGCTCTATGTTGCTTAACTTTGGTGATCT
>JAUZSX010296699.1:0-2500 GCA_034780655.1 Idiosepius hallami
CGGAGTCAACGGGAGTCGACAACTGCCAGTTTCACGCTGTGCGTTCTTCAGGTCGAAAGGAAGTCCTATTGTTTACAGTCAAAACTATTGCATTCACTTTACCCGCCTCGGGCAGATAGGGCACGTTAACTCGGGAGAGTATCTCATCTAGGTGAAGGGCAACACTGATTTCAAAAGCCAAAAAAAGTCCTCCAGTTTGGGGGTTGATCATAGGAGTAGCGACTCTTTCTCGTAAAAACAAGTTTGCTACGGAAGCAGCAAATCCAAATTTTCTGCCCAAATGACCACTGGTTGTATATGACGATGTATGATAAAAAAAAAATTTGATTAATGCGTGTGTATGTGAGGGTCTGTGTGTTTGTATGTTTCTGTGTGTGTGTGGGTGTTTCTGTGTGTGTGTATGTATGTGTGTGTATGTGTGTGTGTATGTGTGTGTATGTGTGTGTGCGTTACTCATAAGCAGTAAAGAAGTCAATTTATTATGTCATTTGATAGCCAAGTAGTGAAAGACTTGGACTGATGCCGTGTAGCCCCGGTTTCGATTCTGGCTAACCGTAAATTACAGATCTGTACTGACTGGTGATGATTAACGTAAACTATATACAAATATCAAAAATGATATAAATAAGTGTATGTGTTAATATACTAGTATAATAAATTTAAAAATATCGCATTAAGTTGGTCGTATTATTTTATTCAATATAATTCTTTTAACACTTCCAATAACTTAAAGAAAACGTTTTGTTCTGGTTTTAAACTCCTTACAAAACAGACGACTTTCTTTTTCATTAAATTGAAATTATTCTGAAAATCGTTTTCCTTTTTTTTCGTTTTCCGTTTTTTTCCCCACTTGAAACATTCACAACAATCTTTTGTCCTTAACGTGGAATATTTTGCTTTTTTTTAATTTTATCTTTTAACATTCAGAAAAAAATGAACAACTGTTTGTTTGTTTTTTCTGATCAACGACTTAAAATATTTTTGTTTATATAAATTGGTAAAAAACTTATTATAATTGGAAACGTCGATCATCAATCAACCAATTAATCTACTTATATGTCTGTCTGTCTGTCGGTCTATCTGTCTATGTATGTATACATATATGTATGTCTATGTATGTATGTATGTATGCATGTATGTATATATGTATGTATGTATATTTGGACTTTTATATGCCATGTTTGTCATGGCCCCTATAGATCAGCTGCTGGTCCTTAAAGTCACTTGAGGATTCACAGGGAGAAGCGTGATGATGCAGGAGATGAACCTTGAGGCGGCTATCATCTGTCAAGATGCTGCTATCATATGTATGTATTTATGTATGTATGTATGTATGTATGTATGTATGTATGTATGTATGTATCATTTTCTCTGGCTATCGAGACATCTTATTTCTTAAAAATTCTAGAATTACCAAAGGCGAATCATCCCGTCTTTCGAGTTTTAGATTATTTCTTTAAAGCACTTGTCATTTCGATGACGCCCTGTATATTGGGGAAATTTGACATAAAATTAAATTTTTAAAATGCCAACTTCCGATTGCAAAATATTACTTCTTGATTAACTTTGAAATGATCGATTCATTGAATTGCATCAAATATTGATCAAATATGAATTCTTCTCAAATGAAAGAATTTGCCTTTCATTATTTTACTTACTTGGTATAAAGTCAACTTCAATGGAAACGCTGCCTCCTTTCTTCAAGATGCAAGGACTGGCCGTACAACCACTGACTCTGACATCAGTTGCCTCCCCATTGGCAGAAGCTGAAAAGAGATGGAAAGAAAAGAAAAAGAAAACAATTAGAAGAAACAATTTGAAGACATTCTTTCGTTGTGACATAAAACTCAAATTTCCAGGGACAAAAACAAGAACGGAGGCTTTTTTATTTATTGTTTTTTTATTATTATCATTCTTGCAGTTAACAAATCCCGTTAAAACTTATAACTAGAACTAGATTTGAATTAACATCTCTTGATGTTTATAACCCTTTAAACCCTAAAGATCCAATATATCGGCCCTGGCAATTAAAGACAAAAGAAGACACATTGACACCAATATTTTGGCCTTAATCTTTGGACCCTGACTTAACAAAATTAAAAAGTAATCACTCAGATGTGTTCTATTAAAAGACCATAATACGGTGGAAATTTTGGTGTGTCGATTTTCGCCTTAGGTTTCTTATGTCGATATATCGGCCCATTGGGGTCGTAAGGGTTAAGAACAAATTAGAAATTAATGTTACGTTGCTGGTCGGCATGGGCCAATGATAACAAAAAAATTATGCTATAAAAATTTGTTGCATTAATGTTCAGGCCTTTACGTAATTTTTTTTAAACGTTTACCAGATGTAAAATTGCACTGTCATTGAAAGAAGATGGATGCACCGATGGAAGATAAATCGGTTCGTTTTTAAAGATTAAAGATTGACTGAGAAAAGAAAGAGATTCGGTTTGGAAACGAGGTCACGTGGTTTAAACTTTTTTGAAACATTTTCGGA
>JAUZSX010296699.1:7500-13539 GCA_034780655.1 Idiosepius hallami
CAGGACCACGCTTAGGGCTCCCGCAGACCCCGCAGTTGCAGGTGGGCCGCACAAGCTCCCTAGCGGCCGCAACACTTCCGGGCTTCACAGATCTTTTGAAATGCAAAAATTACCGAAATAATTATTAGGATTAAGTAGAAAATCATTATCCCACTTATGTTGAAATATACATCGATCAATCCATCTCTCTGTCTGTTTCTGTCTCTCTAGACTTTGATCGGAGCCTGTGCAAGTTGCCTTCTTTTAGAGTAAAGTAGCCGCAAGGCGCATTCTGAATCGGGTCCACTAGGAGACTGAGCACGGTAATGCCCACAGATCCCCACCCTTCATTTAATGCTGAACGCAACACTTCTAAAATTGATCGGAAAATCCCTTAAAACCTCATTAATAAACTATCATCGAAGTGTTTGTTAAATGGACGTCTGTTTGTCTCCTTGAGATTTCTTCAGGGCAACCCGCTTTCCCACCCCAGGGTAACCCCTCAGGGAACCATAGTTCTGAAAATAGGTTAGACCTTGGCCTATCTTCTTTTGCTTTACATATTTTTGTTCGTAAAATTGTGTAAACAATTTTTTCTCCTTTTGCTTGTTTACCATAAAGACACAAGAGCCGGGTTTGGTGGTGAGAAGAGGGCATCATGGGTAGAAAAGGCAGAAATAAGGTTTAGGGTGGTAGGAAGGGCTTGGAATAGAAAATCTTATTGTTTTCTTTGAAAGAACTTTCTTCAACTCAAATATGAAGAAATTTAAATTGTTTGAATTTCAAAATTCTAACGATGAATTTCATCAAAATTAATTTGAGGTTTTTAGGCAAAACAGTCGT
Organism: Idiosepius hallami; assembly: GCA_034780655.1. Lineage (NCBI taxonomy): Eukaryota > Metazoa > Mollusca > Cephalopoda > Idiosepiidae > Idiosepius > Idiosepius hallami. The sequence continues at coordinate 8,323 of JAUZSX010296699.1, forward strand.
CTGCAAACAGCTAAGACATTTGGCTGACACTTTTCAAATGGGGACCCGGTTTGACTGTTGAGTTGGTTTAAGAAAAAGTAGAATTTTAATCGTTTCAATGGAAGAATTTTAGAATGCAAAAGTCAGCCTTTTGTTTTTAACAACCATGAAATCTTCATGAAACAAACAAACAAAAAAAAAAAAATTCTTGTTTGAGCGTTTCTTTAGACCAGTAATTCCCAACCATTGTGCCGCGGTAGTGTGCCGCGTAATAATTACCAGTGTGCTGCGAAGAGATGATAGGTGGAAGATATTTAATTTGATTTTTTTTAATGAAGACATTTAATTTCTTAATCATGATGACAAGCGCTTAATTACTAAATTTCTGAATTTCTGGAATCTAAACGTTTCATGCATACTAATTGGTAAGCGTTGTTATGCTTTATATCATCTATATATCTCATTTATAATATTAACAGATTCTTTATAGATAATTCTTATCTAATATTTAGGTGTTGTAGATCATAGACATTTTAAATTATGGTTTTAGTAGGACAAAAAAAATATAATTAAATTATCATTTTATGAGGCTTTATAAGTAGAAAATATTCATTTTTTTGTGATAGGTGTGCCGCGAAAATTTAAAGAGCTTAATAGTGCGCCTCGATGTAAAAAAGGTTGGGAACCACTGCTTTAGACTAATGTCTCGAGCGTTTCTTTAAAAGGGTGTCTTTAGAACGATTCCAACAGGCTTCTTGTCGTTAGATTTTTTGTATTTGATCTCCCTCTTTTTTATGAATGTTCTTTGAATTAAGGCGCTCGCATTGATTCGCCTGTCAAGATGACCATTGACCAAGCCAAACAAGGTACAAAAGATAACCAGTTAAAAAAAAAAAAGATAAGTGCCAAACATTATTACAATTCTACAAAAGCAACAATCTCGCGATTTCGTGTCCGTGCGTGTGTTCTTCCGTCTGTACAAATCTTCTACAGCCAAAACCAGTGCACGAATCATAACCAAATTTGGCATAATGGTGGTCTATGACACCAGTTGTAACTCGGCAATTTGATTGGCCGATAAAAGTAATAAAATGACTTGAATTAAACTAGAAAAATAAGAAAATAAATGGTAATTTTGTAAAATTTAAATTAAATTATTTTAATAAATCAATTTTTATAAATAAGGTATCCTTTCTAAAGATTATGATTATTTGTTTCTTTTGTTATGGTTTTTAATATTTAATTTTCCCCGTATATTTGTCTGTTATCAGACTTTCTAAAGACGATGATTATTTTTAATATTTAATGTATCATCAAAGAACAGTCAGTATCCTTTATATTTAATTTTTATCAATCAATATAGAATAATTCCTTTATTTAATAAAAATCATTTAATAAAAAATAATATTGTTTTATTTTAATTTTTTGAGTTCTTTTACCCTTATTTGCGTCAAATTCAAGTTTCGTCGCAAAATAGATTTTTTCGGTACAATCAGACGCTAATTGAACCAAAACAAACGCAGCAAAATTCTGAAAAATTTCATCAGAGCACGGAACAGCATAAATCAATTTTCCGATTTAGCCGATATTTCGGCCCTTTTTCAGCGTTTTTATGTTTTTTTCCCTTTTCCCCATTTTCGACGTTCGTTTTTTGACGAATATCAACCAAACTTCAGATATATCTTCAATACACCACCTTATTGCCTGGCACATTACTATGACTTAACATATACGATTTGGAACGCTCTTTTCATGGCGTCTTATTTTCCCGCCTTTTTTCATTTCCAAGTGTTTTCGACCAGTTTCGCCGAATAGTTCAGAAAAAGATGCTATATTTATATCCCTGCTAATTGCAAAAAAAAATTTTCAAAAAATCTCAAATTTTGGCCCGTCCGCAAGCATTTGATCATAAGGTCCGGGAAGCGTCTCTTATTATTATCTGTTCTGTAAAAAACTTAAAGTCCTGCAATTATTTGAGGGATCAATTTACAATAGTTTTATGATGTAAACTGGACATTTCTCCCGTTCATTTTCTAATTTACCAATTGCTACAAAAATTGTCATGTACATATTTTGCATAATTACTGATACTTCTACATAAAAATTTACACAAAACATCAATTTAAAAGCATTTTTAGACGTGGATATTATATGGGGGTTCAGTTTCCAATTGTTTTTATTTAGTAAATTGATCCCTGACGTTTTTATCACTTTTCTGTAAAAATTACACAAAGTCTGAAAAAAATACACGATATTTTCATTAGCCACTCATTTTTTTCTAATAATAATGTTTCTTAAGTCGCATTTTTCTAGAAAAGTGAGGACAGTCGAATGGACGAAAGAAGAAATGTTAATTGGAAGAAATGTTAATTGGAAGACCAAAAATGTAACTTTATTTGAAATTTCCAGTCACATGGGTAACGATTTGTGCATTCTAGAACCAGAAAATGGCCTGTAACTCTTGCAACACTTAAAGTGAAAGGGAAAGGATTTCCATTAACACAGTTTTGACGTCAACAATTGATTCAATAGTTTCATTTTTTCACTCAAATATTATTACTGAACAATAATACACAACTTTATAACTAATCATTGACTTAATATATTTTAAAATCAGTAAACAATAACTTTAACCCTAAAATAGAAACAAATTTTAAAAAGATAAATTGCGAAAAAAGAAAAAGAAAACGATAAAAATAAAACAATTAAAAATGTTAATAAAATTCCTTGATCAAACTATTTAAAAAGTGAATCTATTGAAAAAAAAATTGAAACAACCGAAAAAAAAATTTCATTAAAATATTCAATAATAGTTTTTATTTTATTTTATGATTCACAAAATATTTATTTGCATGAACATTTAAAGATTTTTTTCGAAATTCAAATTCATCACCACACACACACACACACACACACCACGCCATATACTCGATTAAAGAAAAAGCTCCTTTCAAATATTGACGATGTAATCAACTAGATTATGTTACTTTTGCATAAACTAAAAAAGCGCTTTATAACCAGATATTGTCAATAGAAACCCTGGCAACGACGGGTCGAGGGCCGGCTGCTCTAGTCTACTAATAATAATCCAGTTCAGTCGTCAGGTCTCGAGTTGATTTTATTTCTTCTTTTTATAAACAATAAACATAATGGCGACACTTCCTGTTGAAAAAAAAAGTTGTTCAAAATATCTTTTAAACCAAGTTGAATGCTGTGTCGATGAAAACCTTGTGGGTCAAGTAAATCTCCACCCAGAACAAGAGGTCCTGGAAGGAGAACCTCGAGTTGTGATTCGTCGTGATATTCAACAAGAAGTGATTAATAAAGGAAAAGTTTCTATTTTATGCGGAGGAGGAGCAGGACACGAACCTGCACATGCAGGTAAACAAACATTTAAAAAACATAACAATCATTCATTCAGAATTTTATTCAATTGATTAGTTGATGTTTTTTCTTTTTTTTTTCCTTAAAATTATTCTAGAATTAAACTACAGTTAAGTGGTCAGTTGTTGTGCCGGAAATATTGTGTGAAATGGACAGCTTTTAAAATCATACCGCTCGTTCACATGATTAAAGTTTATTTATTTTTTTTTGCTCTCAATTTCATTCATTTCCTTTTTATGTGTGTGTGTGATTTTTTAAAATCAAGCTCTAAACACATTTAGCATTTTAAAATAATTTTAACAATTTTAAAGTAAAAAAATATTTATTAAGATATTAAGTTCAATCCTTTATGTGCCTTCCTCGATAAGAACAAGTTTTTCTCTTTTTCTTCAAATTAATAATTTTATCAAGTAGAAAAAATAAATCAAAGATATCGTTGTAGAAGTTAAATTATTGATGTTGAAATTTAATGTAACAGGTAAACAAGTATTCCTACCTTTGGCACTTTGGATGTTTTAAAAAAATGGAATGTAAATATTGAATTTCGTTTCATCAAGGGGAATTAATCCATGAGCGAAAAAAATATTTTTGACAAAAAACATAAACAGTAAAGCTTACAAACGAAAGAATAGAAAAAACAAAAAACGAAAAATTAAAAAAAAAGCTCCAAGCGAAAAAGTTTTAACAAAAAACAAAAGGAATATTTGCACAAAAATGAAAGAATATACATTTTTTAAAACAAGAGAAAATTAAACAAAATTTTAAAAAGAAGCTGAAATTATTGAAAGCCCAAATAATTTCATTAGGGCTTCTTGTCTTTATAACTTCCCAAACTCTATAAAAAATTATGCCAAAGGAAACTCAATTTTTACCATATAACAACAATAACAGGAATAATACCAGTATCAGTGTATAGACATTTTATCACTCGATTTTTAATCACTGACATTTAATTACATATCTTTTCATTACGTGGACACTTAATCACATAGAGACATTTAGCTTTTGTTAAACTAAAAACTAAAGCAAGGTTATTTCTTTTCACAGAAGATCTCTAAAAAAACGAAGCTAAGAATAATTTAAACCATTTTTAATCACTTAATTTCTTTTGGGAAATTAAAAGTAAGGAAAGGAATTATTTCTATAAATTTAGGATAGAATAAGAATCTTATTTTTAATGAGTCACCAAGATGTAGTTATTTAGAGATTTTTATAAATTATTGTTCTAACTTGAATATTATTTAAAACCATATTTCCATAAATTCTTCATTATTTTTCAGTTTAGTTTATTCAACTTTTGAGCGTTATTGATTACTAGAAGTATTGCCTTGCACTGGGGACATGTCACTAAGATAATTGGGAAAGCCAATTATCTAGGAAGACACTTAATGCTTTTTTTCAAAAACACTTTGTGTTTCAAAAATCAATTAATTTTTCTTAAATTTCAAGAAAGCTTCTCCATTATTTGTTTATTTATTTATTTTTAATTTAAAAACGCTTCTTCGTATCTTCTCTGTGAAAAATACAAGATTTTTTTTAAGCAACAATCTACCCTGTTGCTTAAAATAAATCTTTGATGGGAACTGGTATCTCAAACACAACACTGAAGTTAAGCAATGTTAAGCCTGGTCAGTAGTTAGGTGGGTAACAGTGTTCACAGTTCAATTTCAGGTTTTCTTATGGAAAAGTAGTGTCTGCTCGATCTGGCCATATGCCCAGGGCTCATAAACCTGAAATTCAAAACCAGATGTAGAATCCAATCAAACATGACAATTTTATTCATATAAGTATATGATATTTACTTGGTGAGCACCCCCAAGTTTGGCACAAGGCCATTTTTACGTGCTCTTACCC
>JAUZSX010296710.1:0-13539 GCA_034780655.1 Idiosepius hallami
TTCTCCACCTTTGACATATATATATATATATATATATATATATATATATATATATAGTTAGATACATAGATAATTAGGTGTATGTGTGTGCACACGTTTGTGTGTTTCTTATGCCAAACTATAAATTACCATCCCTAGAAAACAATTTTTTATATACACCTATACATATACTTATGAACTGAGGCAGTCATTTTTTTCATTTTCAACATTGGAGTTTTGCCATGAAAAATGTCTGTATTTCTCTTCTAAAGCTGAGGAATTACAATTTTGAGTATACCAAGGAAATAACAAAGAAAAAAAAATCAAAAAGGAAATTCAAATGCTGTTTCCAATTTATTCCAATTTTTACAACAATCTTTTCCACATGGAATTTAAAATAACAACTGTATTCATAACTTGATTCCCAAAAGAAATATTTTATTAGATAAATAAAAGTATTTTTGAATTAAATTTTTTTAAAAATTTTCTACATGATTTTAATTTGTTTATGAATAATAAAAAAATTAATATTGTATTAGATGTATCATAAGAGTGAGTGCTTATATATATGGAAGTTAACATTGAAAACACAGATTTTAGGATAGAGGAGTGATATGTCTGACAGTGACTTAGGATTTATCCAACTAATATGAGATGTACACGCCTCTTTACATCTACTGTATAAAAAAGATGTCTTTGTCTATATCAGGTACTAAAAAAATTTACCACAACCTTCCCTTTTCTTTTAAAATTCATACAGTTCCCAAAATTAATAATTCTCTTATCGCATATGTGTTGACAATCATTCCTTAAATGAAATTGTTCATTCACTATAGCTTTGCATATAAAGTCATATTTACTATTTTACTAGCTTTGGAGTAAAAATAAATATTTCTTTATTCATTACATAAATAGGAAAATCCCAATATAAAATATACCCACTATACTTACGATATATTAGCTTTATTTCTAAAAAAAAAAAAAGGTTTCACAGTTGTTAAAGGTCTTTATATAATTCTTTAAATATTATCTTAAAACTTATTCTTTGTATATTATTTCCTTAATTGAGGAAGCGGGGTGTTAAAAGCAATTATTTGGGGGCATTAAAAGTAGTTTTTTAAGTAGAAAACTACAAAGATGAGAGTGTTACGATTAAAATAAGCAACATTTATTTTCCAGAATTTATTTTTCTGCATGGCACTGTCATTCTCAATTCACTTTTGCCTTGATTAATGGTAGAGTAGATTTTTATGTTCAGAGCTTGCTTGGTCACTCACATCTCTGTCACTAGTCTGTATTATAAAAAAAAATCTAACTTTGCTGACATGAACTGCATCAGCTTTATAAATGTTCATCAGGAGCCGTGAATCTTGATACATTGAATTTTTTCTATATGGAGGCATTCTCTTCTTCTAGTGGCTGTCCATGACAGTGCTTGTTCTCTTATTGTCTCACACTGTCAATATATGCAACAGAGAGAAGAAACTTATATTTCATGAATGCATAAATTCAGTCTTCATAACAATGCAGTTTGCAATTCCCTATGATCCATTTGGATGGAATAAAAAATTACTTTTGAAACGGCTCTTGTATGATAATGATTTTATCAATGGAAAAGTAATTTTTTCCTAATTCTGATTTTACAAATGCTCATTTCATTTTTGTTCTTTTTGGCCTTAATTACTGAATTTTCAAAAGTTTTCTGGCACTGTTTTAGTCGAACTTTGAAACTTTTTCTATTCCTCTTTGTCTTGCCATCAAAAATATTGGGCCGCTTCCAAAGATTTTACCTGAACACTTTTACTCCTCTAGTTGAGGTTTTCAAAAGATAAAGAGACAAAATGATAAGTAAATAAGATAAGTAAATGCTTCAGTTTAAGAAAAAAAAAAGTATATTCATAAAACAAAAGAACAGTTATGAAGTACCTGTTCTCTCTTAATAAGACTGCAAGCTAAAGTCCCCAGCTATAACTGGAAAGTAGTCAAGACTAAATTGTGATACATTTAGGATGAATTTTGTTTAGTTGTTTCACAGCATATCAACCTTTAAGCTATTTTATGCCTATTTAGGCAGTGTTTTAAACAAATTCACTAAAGAATAATTGTTCAAAAAGTGAAAATATAAAAATAAATGAAAGGAAATTTAAACTATTTATATGGATACTTGTCTGTAAGATATTTAAAAGGCTAATATTTGAGCTTATAACCATAATTTAAAAGTTTAGTTTATTACAATTATGCCAAGGTGATTCTAGTAATAGATCACCTCTTACTATGAATATGTTTTGATTTCAATATTGCTAAAGTTATTTACATCAGCATCTCATAAATCATACAATTTTGGTATTTTCTTTATAATGTTATAGTTAAAATATACTTGTTCAATATAAATGTATCAATCAGAGATAGTTTTTCTAATTTGCATGATTATTTAAGAAAAGCAGTATTTTGATAAACACATCTTTGGTAGGATTTCTAATGCCAAAAGTTCATTTACAAAATGCTTTCAACTAATATTTTGTACATCTCTTGTTTAATTTTTTGGTCAAGGGTTACTATTGTTTATGTTAGATTATTATAACATCAAAACTTTGAATGACTTTAGTTATATCTTATCATACACATGTTTTAGCTAGTTTTTTCTCAAATATAATGAGTGGATATTTAGACTTTAGTACATAAATATATCTATAAACATTGGTTTTAACAATAAATTAACTGTAAATAAGTCTTTTAATAGTTTAACAGTACTTAATGTTTAAAACCTAAAAGTAGTAAATTACAAAATAATCCTCTTTTATGAAACAATTTTTAAATCAAGTAGAAAGAAGGAACTTGCTTTTGTTGATCAATTTAATTTCCTTTCAAATGTTCAATAAGTTGAGGATTCTATGAAGAAAAAACAAACTAAAAAAGCAAAAAAAGACAACTGACAGTTTTTTAAACAAAACAGAAAAAAAAGATAAAACAAAATAATTCATATGTGGAAACTTGAAGAAAAAAATTATTTTTGAGCTAAAAATGTTGAAATATAAAAAACTTTTGGAGGACATTTTTGTTTTTGCAGTGTAAAATGTTTATGGATAAGAATTCTTGGCATAATCTCTAAATCTTCAAGAAAATTTTGGCATTGGATAATAATCGCTATAACCATAAAAGGAGTTAGATTTTAGTTTATCTTTAAATTTTGGGAAACAAAACTAAAAAATGAAAAAGAAAAATTTAAAACATATAATGTGACCGGGAAATGATAAAACTGGGTTTTATACAAACAAAATAAAATTCAGAATGCCGATTCTGAACAAAACACTCTCTCTATATATATTTGAATTTATTGTCTACTGTTAAGTTTATTTATCATTTATATTAATAATATATTAAAAACTCTAGGAAGATAATATCTACTTAACTCTGCCTTCCTATATCCTACTTTGCATTGAGTTATTAACATTATATACTAAATTCAGAATCTTTCACAGTAAAGTTATGTGTAAGACTATCAGACTGAAAGTGGCCATAATAATTGTCATATTAGAAATGGATGATATTATTTAATGAAGGTAGGTATGGGTTAAATTGTGTTACTCAAAAAACTATGAGTGGACAAAGAAAACGTTTATCAAAGAATAATTTTTTCCAGCATAAAATGACTTAAAATGATGAAGACAACAGTCTGCAAAAATGGTTATATAAATTAGAACCCTGATAACAAAGAATTAAAAAATATAGACTATAAGAATAGAAGTCTAAAAAACTTGAATAAAGATAATAATCAAATATCATCAAATAAATTTAGACAACCATATTCATGTGATCAAAAATGGCAATTATAAATAAAAATTATTTTGATCTTACTTTTAAATTTGCTTCTGACTGAAAAGTTTCATCATTAACATATTATTATCTATTTTATATGGTCAAACATAATTGCTTTAAATTTAAAATAAAACGTTTAATGAACCATATTAGACTCATAAGTTTAGCTTCAACTCAGGTGTCCTAGATAATTAAAAGGTATACTTTAAAACATGATGGCTTTACAAATCTGTTAAGATGTAGCCAGGTTCATTAATGAAAAATGGAAAATTAATCGTTTTGTATTAATTTAAAAAAAAAAATAAAGTTTATGATGAAAAGTTGATTTTATGAATTTGAATCAAATTACTTTCAATGAAAATAAATTTAGAAAATAAATACATTTTAATGTTAAACTGTAATTTCTTGTCTCAGATGAATTAATGACCATAGGTAGTAAAATATTAGCCATTTAAATTACAATGACTTGAAAATGGAGATTAAACATATTCAAAATTAGATGAAGAAATAAATAAAAATAAAACAGGGAATATCTAATAATTCCTACACAAAATTATATATCATTTTACTGTAAGATTTATTAGATATTAAATATTTTTGATAAAGATTTTGGACAGAACAGATTTGAATTATTATTGAAGAAAAAAAATTGCAGACATTTAGGAACCACATCATTATGGGCATTTTGTGAAGCATCATTGCTATGTAGTTGACGACTAATGATGAACATTGAAATTATACAAAATTGTATATGTAGAACGAGCAGTGACTAATTTGCAATAGAAAATTTGTCTTATTTCTCCTTGTGGTTGTATTTCAGAACTAAGATAATTTCTTTCAATTATTTTTATACTGATTAGAATGCAAATCACTGGACATATAGTAGCTTTAGCCATAAACACCAACTTAAAACAAGCAAAAAACTAAGCAATGATTATCACTAAGAAAAAACTGTATTGAACATAAGTATTTTTTTATCAATATTCTTCTCCATTTGGAATAGTGGGTAGGCAGTCAATATTGTAATCATCGTATGCAAACTCGATTCATTCATATTTGAACAGATACTCTGGGGGAAAAGTATGAATTCTTACATTTCTCCAAGCTATCTTTTAAATGGTACATTTTGTGTTATTTAAAAAGAAAATACGTGTGGATGAAATAAAGTTTTGCAAAAATGATTGTTCTTGGCAGTAAATGACCTAAAAAGCTTGGTATTCCTTAAAACACAATAAACAACAATAGATTGTATTGATATAGTGTATGTAATTGATTAGTAAGAGACAACAAATAATGGTGACTACAAGTTTCTAGCATGTGAGTTTATATGTTTAGAGTTTGAACGCTTTTGGGTCTGATCTCTGAACACAAATTATACAACCGTATCTCAAGGATTTCAAGAAATTTCTTTCCAAATTTTTCATTTATCAGATAGATAACTTTATCTTGGTTGTTTATTCTATTATTGTGTTAAAGAATTCTTAGGAGAATTATTTGATTTTCTCACTTTATACACACACACACACACGCACACACACACACACAAGTAAGAAGGGTACATAATCCTCAGAAGAATTTTATGGCTCAATATCTTCTTTTTAAGAAAGAGAGATACACATATACATACATCAGTTGTCTATCTAAGGGGGGCAGGGAGGCAGTTTGTCCCAGGTGACAGAAAGAGATGGGGTACACAATGTCACCCCAACAAATTTTTTTTAGCCTGGCTAAGGTACAAATCTAGCCTGAAAATAAGATTTATATTTCATATATTATGTAATTAGATAGTGCCATGAGAGAGCTTTAGTCCAAAGAAAAATATTAGTTTATAAGCCTTTATAACATTTTTCTACGTTCTTTTCTTAATTTGACATGTGATAACCAATAGCTCTCTTGAGTTAATCCACATCTCCAATATTCGAGGTACAAGAAGCATATCATAGGAAGGGTTTACCCACCAAGTTATTAATAGGGTTTTAAAGGGTTTCCCAATCTATTTGCTACATTTATTTTTGGGCTAACCATTCAGCATAGGATGATAAGAGGGGGTCCAGTGATATGACATTCAAGCAGACCACCCCAGGTGACATTTACTCAAGTTACGTCACTGATTTACATGTTTTACTATATGTGTAATATAAACAATTTTATTTTTTTTTAATTCAACTTTTTTTTTTTTTTTTTCTATTGGTTAGGTATTTTTAAGTCATATTAATCTTAGTAATTTACAAATATATTTTCTTTATGAAAATGAAATAATAGAAAAAAATATATTGATTTTTTTTCTAAATATTAGCAAACATTTAGATTTTGACTTTCATCCCGGGAAGATTCATAACTGAAAAGAATGAGCTCTGTCTGAAATATAAGTGGGTTATCAGAAATTTTCCATTTCTGTGCAATTTGATTGGCAAATATAATAAACTTTTTTCAGCTTTTCTTACTGAAAGATTTATGTTTATTTTTCTTGTGCTTCTAAAACAGAAATAAAAAAAATCACCAAATAAGATATTAAGATACACTCACACACTATATATATATATATATATATATATATATATATAAAGAAAACAATTGAATTGACACAATTTTTTTCTGTTGTTAGCTCTCTTGTTGAAGCATTTTTTATTGAAAACTATTCAATAAGAATAATATACTTATCAGAAAATAAATCTAGAAATATTCTAGAATTTGTTCATGTCTACTGCACCATGCCTCAATCATATATTTATAAATTGCACTGATTGGTCACATTAAATTTTTAGCAAGCAACACATAGACATGTTTTCTAATGGGGCCTGAATCATATTTTTGCTTTTAAAATCTAAATACATACAAGGTTATATTGCCTTTGGTGTTTTCTGGGTTATTTCTGTATTAATCATGTTATAGACACCGAAATGTACACACCATATTCTTTACTTTTGGCTTCTGCCCAATTAAAAATGTCCATAATCCAAAAACAAGCCTCTGGGCAAGAAGATCAAACATTTTCTTTTTTTATGAGAGGCTCTACTTACCACTACCACCATTATTCTTTACTCCATCATCACCAACACCATACCATTATTATTACAAACAACATCAGTAGCAACAGCAAAAATAATGACAAAATACCAACAGGAAAATAATGATACTAATAAAAAAAATAAGCACACCTTCAAACTTGTATATTTTTTTATGTTTTGATTATTTATATGATATTTTATATTTATATTGTATGCTAGAAATATAACCAAGCTTAAGGTAAAGAAATTTATGTGAAAACCAAAACTTTATTTTTTTTCTACGAGTATTAATTTGAAGTGAAAAGAGGCTGTTTAAGCTTTTAATTAGAAATACACCATTTAATCGGGAGTCCATTGTGGTATCAACATGAACTTAAACACTTTTCTACAAACATTAAAATCTTAGTTTATCTTTTAATATCTACTTTCATACTTCTGAAAAAGGTTTTTATATATTTATATTAGTTAAGTGTAGACATGGAGTCAACCACCTTCAGTGACTGTAAGTTTCTCTCACTTAACTAATATACATGCTCTATCATTGATATTGAGCACTCTAACTATGAATTTAGGCAACCTTACTACACAGGTTAATATATATATATATATATAAAAATATATAAAGGTTGGAACCTGATAGTTGCCGAAGGCTGTTGACTCCGTGTCTACGCTTTACTATCTCCCTATTCCTTTTCAATTATGTTTTTTAATAATTTGTTTAAATATATACAATTATTCAAACTCCTATTATCTTCTTGAATCTCTCATTAACCATATTTTGACTGATGTTAAGTTTGACCTTATTGATCCTCAACTTATGCCTTTCAATTGAAACTATACATTTTTATGTTGAATTTAGTAATTTGTATGGGATTTCAAACAGAACTGTTCCTTTAATGCATAGGACTAGATTTTTTACATTCCCTAAGCCATGATTTAGTCTTAATTCATGAATTGTTCTCAATTATTATTGTTAGTTGTAAGGCTTGAACATTTTACCCGAAGAAGAATGTTTTTAGGAGTGATTTTCTATTGATACATAGTTTGACAAATTTATATAATCTATCAATAAATTTCTGGAATTAATACTAAATACATATTCTTTATGCAGTTTATTCAAAGTGTTGTAAGATATAATTGGGCCTCACATTAGTGAGACAATTTGGTGTGCAAATACAACCATAGAGAGGAAGGCCTTGAAACAGTACACATTCTTTCCTGATGATCCAAAGACATATATTAGTTAATTTAAAGTATTATGCTGTGGATGATGCCAAGACTATCATAGATTCAGAGAAGTGCTATGCTGATAGGATGAAAAAAACTTTTTTCAAAGCTATCTTATTGGTAAGTTAAACTTACTTACTAAGTGATTTCCTTCATAATGTATTTAAAAAGTAGCTTTTAAGAGTATTATTTGGATATTTGTTCTTATTTTTACACATTACACTCAGTATGTTTTTACAATATTTCATTTATAGCATTCTAGTCATTGTATGTTAATAGTTAATCCATGCTTTCAAATATTATTGAAAAATTTAAACTTTTATCAATACTTCCATTTCTTTTGAATGGATTGTTTATGGTTTTGTGAATAATTTTTTTATAACATAATTAGAGCATTCCTTTTTTATGATTTTCTGATAAAATTCATATGGCCAATATTTATGTTCAAGTCTTAGATTTTAAAATTTCGTAACAGGTTAATCCTTTAATAAAAAACTAAAAATATTTATTGTATAGTATTATTAATGATTATTAAGAAAGGGTAAGAAAACTTGTTTTTTTGAACTGTTTGAAAAAATAATTTTTAAAAAAATATCTTGCCCTTGGTTTCAAAATACAATTTGGATATAGACTGGTTAAAAGATTAAATTGTTAATGTTAACATTATTTATGAATTCCAACATATGAAAAAAATCCTCAAGAACTAGGTTTTTTTTCTATAAAAAAAGGCAAAATCTTAAGTAGGTGGAAAATAAAAACATTCAAGAGGAGTTAAAATATAGAATATTATTCACATGTAAGAGTAAAAATATTATAAATTTCTTCTTTTTAGATTTAAATTTACTATACAGAAAAAAGATAATCCATTTTCTATCTCAAATACAATTAGAATTTTTTTTAATATAGATTCAGACTATACCATTAAAAGAGTATAGCAGCATCTGCCTACCAGTGATAAGAATGGGCAGTGCCTGAAAGATCCATTAATTACAGAGGCAACTGTAACTGTAGAATTTCACTCTGGGGCAGCTGTCTCTGCAGCAGTTTGGGCAGATGAATGGAGAGGAGTTGTGAGCAAGTGAGTGAGATACTTCATAAAGCTTTTGAAAGCTGTTTTTTTTTTTTCTCCAATGGGTAAGCAAACATTTCTTTGGGAGGATGGAACACTAGTAGCAACAGTGTAAATCCTTACAATGTGGTCCCATATAGTTATTTCCCACAAATTTTAAACATTCTTAAATTATGAAGCATGAACAACCTCTGGATCTTGAACTTGATGATTGCTCTCTATAAGGTTTGATTCTAAAGTTCTAGCAAGAGTCTATCCCAAAGACATAGCAAGACTATCTGAGACAGCCCTTTCGCCTATGAAATAAGCACACGCCATGTTAGAAACATTATTCTGCCTCAAAATTCCTATAATACATACCAATATATTTTGATTATTTCATCTATAGATCAAAGAATGATAAAACCAAAAAAAAGTCTGAAAAAGTTCTAGGCCAACCAATAATTATTGTTAGAAACCTTTTAAAATCTCAAACAAAAATATAATAAACATTCTATCATTTTTGGATACTAATCCATGATAAATATTGAATTACTTTTGGAAACCTTAACACACTTGAGTACTTATTGAAAAAAAATACAGTCTTATAAATGATAGCATTCCAAAAAATTGAATATTGAGCCTACGAATGTAATTTAGTGGAATAAAAATAAATGAGGAAGTAAAAAACCCAACAGAACAAACAAAAATGTGCTTTGTAGATTAATGTATTCAACCAAGCATCAATAAATTATAAAAGGAAAAATGTAATTTTCTACAGAGAACACATTCTTAGCATGAATTTATGAAATGTTTTATTTTAAATTTGTAAATTTATTTATTTTTTGCATTTTTATTTCTGCCATTCACCAACAACATTTTCAATTTATTGTTGCTTTTCAAAAACAAAACCAAAAAAAAAACAAAAAAAAACTGAAAAATTTATTATAAAAGTTTTAATATCTCGGATTAAATGTGCTAAAGTGTGATAGAACTTATTTGCTTAAATGCATAAAGATATTTAATAAGTTCATAAGATTAAAAAAAAAAAAGATAGAATAAATGGAAAATATTTCTTATTTGAAAATTTTACATTTCTAAAAGGAAATCTAAAAATGAATATTTTTTAGAGTAGCTGTAACATATTTAACCGAAATGTTGAATTGAAATTGTTTTAATTGTAAAGAAAATTGAAATGGCTAGTTTGAAATGAAGCTTAAATATAAATAAAACATCTGAAATGATCTAAAATCAGAAAGACATATGACCATACTTGAATTGATATTACTTTGCATAATTATATTTTAAATAGAATTTGAAGTTAGAATAAAAATGAAATCATCCCAAAAGACTTATTTTTTTATTTTTATGAATTTGTTAATATGGATTTGTTTTCTTCTTGTTATGAAAATAGCATCTGGTAATCATTTTGTTTGGATTTTCTTAAGATAAATCTTGATAATTTGAATTATTTAAATTACTCATTCTTTTCTTCTCATTTAAGCAACAGTTTTTTAAGAGTTTTCACTCTTAAGATAAGGTTCACATTAAGTATTTGGACTTGCATTTACATTATGTACACATTTTTTTTTTCCATACGTATTGTTTAAATAAAATTTGATAACTATAATATATCATTAGTATAATTTTTTATTGATGTATTATCAAGCCTTCTTTAGAAATAACTTGATTTCTAGATTATTCATAAAAACTTTAGAAGACATCATATAAAAATGCAAACCAAACTGTTTGCAGTTAATAAGGCTTCCCAAATTTGGCAGGAAATTTCATGAAATTAACATGTGAAAACCCGAAGATGATTAGAAAGTTCACTGACTAAAGCATTTACCTAATGAAGATAAGAATAGAAAGGATGAATAAGTCTCATAATGACAATTGAGTTATCATTAATTGATGCCTACTTTTTAAATTATGTGATAAATGACTTGGATAATGCTTATGGGAATTTACTTAGTATGTTACTAGTATGCATGCATTTATGTGTGTGTATCAAATAGGACTTTAGCTATTGAATCTATAACTCTCACATTGGAATCCACTTTAAAAGGAATGGATTTAGTTACAAGTTTGAATAATAAAAAAAAGTAAAAGAAAGAACAAAAATGGTTATAAAATATCTTGATACAGTTAGAATAAAACATGAACACTGAAAAAAAAATAATTTAATGCTTTCAGACCTTAAAAGGTTAAATAAATGCTCATTTTCTCAACTGCTTACACATGAAAACCAGATGGTACTGGTACTATACAGTCGAGTCTAAATTGGCCAATCTGAGTCACTAACCAAATGTTAACTTGGCACTGATTCCTACCAATCATTTTAAGAATTGATTGACCTTCTACATACCCAGATTCCACAAGTTGGATATAAAAGGGCAGAGATCACTAATTGAATTAATATATCATCCTATGTCAATTTTTCTTTCCCTATTTCCTATGCATTATATGAATAAATAAGTCTTTTTTTTTCTTTTCTTATTTTCAGCATATTTTAAAAATACAGACTCAATTTCAGTGAATCAGCTTTAAAATGAATTCATTCTACTTCCTATAAAATTCTATACTTACTTTGGAAATGGACCCATAAAAATCATGCCATAATACATTTTAAATATTTTTGTTGGTTGCTAATAATAATGTATAACATTTAGTATAGTGATCATGTTCTGATTTTGCGTCATTAAATTTTTATATTAATATTCTTTTTTTTTTCTTGTTGACACTATCAAATCCCTAAACTAAATAAGAAAACCTGGACTTCAACTTACTAGAATTATAAATCTTTTTCTTAAAGCTTATCACAGCAAAATCTAATCCTTAGATATGAAATTTTGTGTAAACAGAAAAAAACTTGACTTTTTTAATCAGAACATTACTTTTAGTATGAAAAATGTTAGATTTAAAGGAATACAATTTAACATTTCTATTAATACTAAAATTCTTGAATGTTAGATTTAAAGGAGTGCATTTTATCCATATGTATCTTTTTTATATTTTTTTTGAATAACATTATTTTTGCTAATTAAAACATACCTAATGTAAAAATTAATCAGAACTGAATCTAACTTTATGTAAAAAAATAAAATTTTAGAAAATGTAGAGAAAAAAAAATGGTTAGATTGTTTTAATAAAGAATATAATATTAGAAATAAGAAACCTTAATTTATATGTAAGTCTAGAAAATTGAGCATAGGGCTATCAACTCTTTCTTGTAAAATCAAGTATGCTACGAAAACAGCAAAAAACAAATTTGTTGCCCAACAGACCACTAGAGATGTAATGGTTGATGAAGAAGTGAAATCTAGAAGAAAATTTTACAAGCTGCTCTTTACTAGTAGAGAAAAATGAGGAAAACATTATATATAAAAAAAAAACTTTGTATGACTTCCAAAAGCAAATTTTTCTTTCAGTTTCAAACAGTAATCTCAATGGCAACAATTTCAAATATTCAATTCAAATTAGTTTAATCTTTTTATCATTGAAGAAATCATCAATTACATCGGAGTGGGGGGGGTAAGTAAATGAACAAAGTAATATGTCTGTTCTCTTATGCTAATAAGTGATAAAGGTAGACCACACAATAGAGTTGGATTCTTAAAAAAGGAAATACATGGGTTTATTTTCTAAGACGACATACTGCAAAAGGCCAGAAATTCTATGATTTGAGGCCTTCATAAATATGTTTATGTACTAGAATTTTTTTTCTTATACTGCTGAGAGGAGAGAAAGAAGACTTCATTAGGTCATAATGTAACAATCCCAATGTGTGTGCAGGCCTTTTATAAAGGAGGTGTATATTTTAGAAAAGTTTATTTTTATTCACATGGAGAAAACAAATACAGGAAAATAAATGCAAAACATAATGGGAAAAAAAAACAAAACAAAAAAAAGTGCAAGAAAATATAATCTTAAAAATTTGTTGCTAATGAATTTAAAGTTATATCTCCCAGGCAATACCAGATATCTATAACAATTTCAAAAATTACTTTATCAATGAAATCTAGTCTTCATTTATCTAAAACTTACATCACAAGAAATAAATAATTTTATTCTATATGATAATGATTTTTATTGAATAAAACCTTTGAACTTATTTTTAATGTCACCCTGTGGAAGAAAATGAAGATCTACATGGTGGTGTTAATGATATCTTTAAATATCTTGCTAAGACTATAGAATAATTTTACATCTTTTCTAATGTATTTCTAAATTATTCACAGCAAGACACGTCATCAGGTGATAATGTGTAAAATAAAAAATATCTGAAAAATTAATCGAAGACTTCATATTAAACTGTTCAATTCTGAACATTGGCATGCCTAAAACAAAGACAAACATCTAAATTGATATTAGAAAATGCAAAACTAATACATATTAGAATACACTTAACATTGAAGCAAAAATATCTGTATGTTTTTACATACATTTATTCACATAAAG
>JAUZSX010296721.1:0-13538 GCA_034780655.1 Idiosepius hallami
TTTCTTGTCCTTTACTTTTCCAAGTTTAATAAAATCTTAAGAATATTACTTTTCATGCACGCATTTTTCCATATAATTTAATTTGTTTTTGCTCAAATTTAGTTTTAAGTATTGAAAGAAACAAATAATTTGAATTTTTCAACAAGCTTGCCGTTTATTTTATTGTAATTCATTATTTTTAGATTTAATAGAATTGAGGATCTTTATTGTAAATAAATTCTTTTCTTTTTTTCTTCCACTTCAATTTTCCTAAATGAGTTGCTATATCTTAGTTTTCTTTCTTTTCATAAATTTTCTTCTTTGTATCCTGCTGTGTTAAATACGCATGCATAATTCATGATGCAATTAGTCAGACTTGATGTTGAAAGCTGAAAATCAATGATCTTAAAGTGTACACAGACAGGGATTTTTGGTCGACTGTTCTTTATTTGGTTACAAGTGCAGACTCCCTTCTAAGTTTAATGTGGTATTCCTCTTTATGTCAGTGATGTCATGTTTGGAATGAGCCCGACTATTTCCAAACATTAATGAAACCAACTGACAATCACCTATTGATCTCCTTCATCCTTTTATAACGTTACAGTCAGTGATGGGATTCAAATTTTTAATAACCGGTTTACTGAACTCTTAGTATTTTAAGAACCAGCTGAATGCCTTCATTGATTACAGTGTGTGGGGACAGGATTTTTTATCTTTTATTCATGAAAGTGCATCTAAGGGGAATAACTCATACTATGACAAAAATAGGTTAAACCTTAAAATTAACATAACTAAACATTTACATCTTATAGACTTTTTGAAACATAAAATTACTTCTATTTTTTGTTTGTTTGTTATTTTTTTTAACTTGTTTATTTAATATTCTTCTAATTATTTCAGGCAATTGTTGTGACTGATGGAGAACGTATTCTTGGTCTTGGTGATTTGGGAGCCTATGGTATGGGTATTCCTGTGGGCAAGCTCTCGCTCTACACTGCCCTTGGTGGAATCAGCCCAAGCAAATGCCTCCCTATTTTACTTGATGTTGGGACAAATAATGAAGTAAGTTTTCTTTACAATGCTATTGTTTTTATTTGCATTTTTATTTTATTTTTTACTTTTAACAAAATAGTGTTTTTTTTTTATTTTCTTATATATATATATATATATATATATATATTAGTTAAGCAAAGACACAGAGCCAATGGCCTTTGGTGACTGTCAATTTCTCACCTGCACGGTCTCAGACTGAAAGGAAGCTTTCTCTCTGTCTGATGACTGCGCAGGCAAGAAACTAACAGTCACCGAGGCCATTGACTCCGTGTCTTTGCTTAACTAATGTACATGCTCTATCACTGATATTGAGCACTCTGACTATAAATATAAGCAATCTTATCCTACAAAAAACTAGAAGTATTGCTCGGGTGCTGGGGATTTGCAATTTAAGTAATTAACAAAGCCTATTACAGGAAAGCAGTGACTAAATTCATTTCTAATAATTTTTTATACTAAATTTATTTTTAATGCTTTTTTATACTAAATACATTGCTAGTGTTTTTCTTTTCTAAACTCATTTCTAATGCCTTTTTTTTAATACTAACTTCATTTCTAAAGCATTTCTCTAAGGTAGTTAAAATAACCTGTAATATACAAACACAAACCGCACATATGCCAATTTTACTAGTCTGAATCATTTATTTTATAATTATTGTGGTTTTATTTTCTAAAGAACTACAGGATATAGAGTCTCATACAACCAAAATGATCTGATTTTATATAAATATATGTATATAAAGTGAAAGTACGTGCATGTGGTCAAATAGTCTCTACCAAACTATTCTGTCAATTTTCAGTCTGTACACACACACACACACATTTTCTAAAATAATTAACCTCAAAGTTTTGAAAGCCTGTATCTCTTTTTGATTTTAGAATTTTATTCTAATTTATTTTTGACAGAAAATTCGTAATGATCCCTTGTACATTGGTTTGAATATGCCTCGAGTTACTGGTCCTCGTTACGATGACTTTATTGATGAATTCATGCAGGCTGTTGTACGCAGGTCGGTATATTTGGATCAGGTTTTCCATCTAATACAATATCCACAAAGATCTTTTTGTATGGGAAAGATAATGAATTGGATTGATAAATATTTCTGAGTTGTGCTGCAATGTTACGGAGGGGGGGGCAATCAGGAAGACTTTGTCATTGGTTTACAAAAGGTGTGTTAAACTGGGAGTAGGGTGTGTCATTTAAAAAGCCAGCAAGTCAATAGTTTTTGGTACTCTCAAATTTTTTTTCTTCACAACAAGGTTGTCTTATCTTTGGGGGGGGAGGGGGAACGTCTTATGTTGGTTAGAGAATCCTCAGCTCCCTGTCCCCCCCCCTCCGAATAGGTCTTACCCTGTTGTGTCCATTTTACACACTGCCGGTCCACACTATGGCCAATTGTTGTTCATCATCATATCGTATCGCACAGTGTAAGAATTGGTTTCCTCGAAAGGAGCAACAAGAGCACCGTTTGTTATTTACCTTAGTACAGTACCTTGTATTCTTAAATAGTCACCCATCTAAATAGTGACCAGGCTTGATGTTGCCTAACTTTGATGATCTAATGGGAACCTGTGTCTCTAACATGACTTGACTGAATTGTTATTTAACTTGGGAATCATATTTCTTCACACATCTCATCTTGGTCGGGGATGAAAATCAAAATTCGACAGAAACGGAGGTTTTGGGTTGACCTTCTTTTTCGTTTTTTTTCCTAGACTCTTAATATTTCATGTGGCATTTTTCCTTTTTACAGTGTCAGTGACGTCACTGTCAGAAATAACGTGACAATTCCCGAACGTTGTCAAAGCCAATTGACACTCACTCATTTATTTCTTCCACACACCCCATATCACTACATTATACTTTAATGGAAAGGTAGGGTGGGTGTTATTAAATATACTTGAAGGTGTCATTTATCAAGCTATGCTAATAAAAAAAAAACATTATTTCATAGTCATTTGCTTTGTCTTAACTAAAATTTTTATTTTAAATATTATTTAAAGATATGGACAAAATACTTTAATCCAATTTGAAGATTTTGCGAACCACAATGCTTTCCGGCTTTTACAGAAATATAGGGACCAGTATTGTACATTTAATGATGACATCCAAGGTAAGAGGAATTGTTTTTGTTGTTTTTACAATAGAAACTAATTTTTAGGAATTCTTTAAGATAAAGTTTCTTAATCTATTTATTAATTTCTTTTTGCCCAACACTTGTTCTTATCTTACATAGTTGTTGTTTCTCACTAAGATTCAGCCAACTTATCTGCCGGCCTTTGTCAGGTGATTAACTGTGACACTAAATGGGAACTTTTGAGTCTTGTAATCGTATTCCCATGTCAAATAAAATCCCAATTTTTTTTTTCTTTTTTCATATTTCAAATTTATTTCTACATTGAGTCAAATTATTTAAATATATTAATTCAAAGTTTTTAAAACAATCTTTTAAAATAAAGTTTTAATAAAATCTATTACAAATCACTTTATGACTTGCTCTAAGAAATAACCAATTAAACCTCTGAGCAATCCATGTCGAAAGTTCTAAAAGTCTTTAATTTTTATTAAATGCTTATTGAGCAGATTATATTAATAAAATTACCATAAAGAAAAAAAATGTCCATGAAAAATTATTTTTGATTTTTTAATCTTTTGAAATTATTCAGATTTTTGAAATAATTTTCTTATTCAGGTACGGCATCAGTAGCAGCAGCTGGAATTATTGCCAGTATGAGGATTACAAAACGGAAATTGTGTGATAATTTATTTTTATTCCAAGGAGCTGGAGAGGTTGGTCATTCTTGATTTTAACAAATATCATTTCTGAACTTGTTTTTCAAGTTTTAAACACACTCTTGTCTTTCTTTTTCAATACTACAAACAGTGGCAAAATATATTCTACACAAAACAAAAAGTTAAATAATGTCAAATCAAAGTTTGTGATAGTGAAAAACTTCTTGAAGCATAAATTGAAAATCATAATGAGATGATTTAAATAACATTTTAATTTGATTTTGAGCTGGACAACTAAATAATTTGTCAGAACTGAAATCTTTTAAATCCTCGTCAATTTATTGTTACGTGTAGTGAAAAAGAAAAGTACTGGGTACCGCATTGCTTCTTCCAGCTAAAGACATGGCTCAGAACGATGAAGCAGGATGTAGAGCTAATTCTGGGCCCAACGTTCTCTGCCGTTGGACCCAGGATTGGCTCTCTCCTGTTTCAGCGTTGGCGGCAGATCGCCATGTATAGTCGGCATTCATTTGGAATGTGAACTCATTGGAAGGAGCCAGCTTAACCAATCCCAGGTGAATGCTAGATGATTCACAAATACAAGTCTATATAATTATATATAAATAATTTTTTGTTTAAATCTTTTAGGCCAATATAGGCATTGCCAATTTAGTAGCATTAGCCATGATTGAAGAAGGTGCAACAAGAGAAGAAGCGTATTCTAAAATATGGATGGTAGACTCCAGAGGTCTTGTGACCAAGGTAAGAAGTCAATCTTTCTTGTTTTCATGTTCTCCGTATATCAATTACTCTGCCAAGTAGGCTCAAATCACATTTTAAAAATGGCGCCTAATTTTTAGTTGACATAATTTTTTTAAGATAAAACTTTTTTTTTTTAAATGACTTCTACAAATAATACTGAATTTTTGAAAATTCTTATTTTAATCATTAATAAACCAAATTATGATGTTGAAATTCTGACCAATTCATGATGATAATTGGTAAAATCCAATTTAAAGAGACAAGTACGTTCATGCGTTTGGTTTCTTTAAAAATTCTAATAATTACAGTCATGTTCCTCAATATGAATGCAAAATTTACTTAATTTTTCTTCACCAAGAATTATTAAAGAGTTATGGTTTATGACTCTGAACCATTTCTTTAACTACTAATCCCAAAAGAAAAGTGATATACAGTTGTAGTTTGTAAAATATCACAAAAAGATTCTTTACTGCAGTCATTGATAAGTACTTACTGCGCAAACATGTGCAGGGCTCGGTGATGTAGATGTCATTAAGGATAAGGAGAAATAAGAATAATGCTACTTGCTATGGTTTTAACATTTATTTTAAGTAAAACGCAAGTAAGGAAAAGAGTGAAACATAGAAAAAAAAATAATTGTTCAAGTCCAGAGCGGCACATAAAAAAGGCGTTCTACATCCCCGTATCTGTGTATCTTCTGTTCCGACTCACGTGTCCGTCAACGAGAGTTTTAGATGTCGGAATTGCGCAAGGGACGCAACTCTGTCTTAGAGTTGTCAAGTGTTACTCCCCTTGCTTCGTATTCTTGTTGTCCTCATCCTTATATTCACAAGGTTTTTGCCGATAAACCTTCTGGTGATCTCTCTCGATAACCTTCTTGTAATCAAGATTTCTTAACTGGCCATTTTTTATATTTATATTTAATACAATGACCGAATCAAGAATTTTAATATAATAGCAAATACATTAAAACTAGCAAATAATCATGATTAATTCAATTGAATCATTTTTATGTGAAGTAAAAGAGGTTATTATTGTATGATATATCTGTTTTAGAATCGTCCTACTGAAGGAATAGACGGACATAAAGCTCATTTTGCCAAAGATCATCGACATGTTGACTCTTTAGAAGAAGCAGTTGAAATTTTAAAGCCAACAGCTTTAATTGGTAACTTAATTCATTTTTTTTCTTTACACAAATTATTGTAAACTATTAAAATAATATTCACACAATTTCCAAGCAAAGCTTTTTGAATAAATGAAAGATAAGACTTCCACATATTTCAAATCATTCCCCATTATAAAAATAATATAGGGTGTCTTAAATTACTGTGTATGATGGGTATATAGAAATTTAAATAACAGTAAATTTTATTGTAAAACATTTAGACAATACAAAATAAAAGTATCACAGCTTGTCTTAAAGAAAATGCTGGAAATGTCCTCCATTGGCATTAGGGCATTATTTTCTACGCACAACAACTATTTGAACACCCTGTATATCTTATAATTGACCATTGCCAGCAATGATGATTTATCTCATCCTAGCATTATTGATAATACTCTACAATAAACATTACAGTTTGATTAAGAATGAAACATCTGCTTATTAAATTTTTAGAATGAATCTGCCTATTGAATTTAAGTTAGTTAAATTAAAAATTTTATTTCTTCAAATGATTAATTAACTTGCTGAAGCTTGTAGTAAAACATTTAGAAAATATTTATTGAAAATTTAGTAAGAAAAAATAATTTTCTAAACATTTTGGAATTTTTTTCTTATTAAAAAAAATTGGGATGAATTTGATTTGTTAAGATAATGAAATAGGCTCTTAATTTTATCTTTTTTTTTTCCCTCCATTTCTTTATGATAATTTGCAAATCATTTTCACAGGAGCTGCTGCTGTTGCTGGGGCTTTCACTGAGAAGATAATTCGTAAAATGTCAGAATTTAATCAACATCCAATCATGTTTGCTTTAAGTAATCCAACAAGTAAAGCAGAATGTACAGCAGAAGAGGCTTATACTTTCTCTGATGTAAGGAAAAATTTTTTTAAGCAACTTTTTGTTTTTCCTCTCTAACATAACTAAACCTTTTTTTTTTTTTTTTTACTTTTGTGACAAATTTTTGAATACTACAAAATACTTAATTATGATTTTGATAAAAATACTCTATTTACAATCAATTACAATCTTTTGATGCTAATAAAATCTGGAGAGTAGAATGTTGTATTGCTCTTGCATATTATAGGTCATCAGAGCTTTGTACAACTACCAAACTTTGATCTATATATATAGTGTTTGACTACGATCCTATGCCGAAACCCATAGGGTCGTAGTCAAACACTATATATATATATATATAACTGCTCTATTTGTAAACCCACAGAGTTACAAATATTGAGCACTCTACTTTGCAATACACCAAATACAACGTTTGTTCTATAACCACTCAAAAAAGTGTGGATAATACCAATCTTGTATATACACACACACACACACACACACACATATATATATATATATAGGTTGTAAAACACTTTGTAATTGTGTTACAGATGAGTTTAGGGTTAGTAATGAATAATCAAAGTGCTTGATACTGTTGTAGAACTTTTAGTATTACGTATGAATGATGATCCAAATGGTGAAACCCGGGTAGAGAAACATCAAACTTAACAAAAATAAGATATATATATCAAAGATAAGATATCTTTCAAAGTCTAGTTTTCTTTTATCAATGAATTACTTTGGTGTTGAAGAATCAAAAATTATTGATTTTCCCATCAGATCACTAAAGTTAAGCAACGTAAAGCCTGATCAGTACTAAGATGAGTGACCACTTAGGGAATAACAGGCTCGTCGGCAGTTTGTGGTACGATCAGTCGATTGCATTAAGCATTCGAACTGAATGGCCATCCAACTCCCTCACACCGACCGACCATACTAAAAATACGTCTCCGGTTAGAGTTATCCCCAGAGTAAGAACTGGGAGTCTCAGTTTAATCTGAGAAGGTGAAAACCCAATTACAACAGGAAAACTGATCTAATCCAAATCTGGTGAGAAGAGGTCTTCCTGCTCAACAGTGGTTGAATTTTAAAAGCAGATGAATTTATTTTTTTTGTAAATCAAAAATAGTTTTGTTTTTTTTTTCAATATTTGATAGGTATTTTAAAAGAGAACTTTTTTCTAACTTGTATCAATTTCAGGGCCGCTGTGTATTTGCTAGTGGCAGTCCATTTGATCCTGTCACTTATAAAGGAAAGACTTATTACACAGGACAAGGAAATAACGCTTACATTTTCCCTGGGGTCGCTATGGCCATTCTAACATGTGGAGCTCGCCATATACCTGAAGTTATATTCCTTAGAGCTGCTCAGGTAAATATTACACTTATTTTGTATCTTTCTTCATTATTAGATGTAAAAAAAAAATATTTTTTACTCTGAAGATCAATTGTTTTGGATTGATTAAAGAAACTTAAATGATTATCGACCTTTAAATGCATTTAGAATTTTCCATTTAAAGATCGATAATCATTTAAGTCTCTTTAAAGATCAATTGTTTTGGATTAATTAGTGTAAAAAAAACAAAAAACATTTAGAATAGGCAGTGAGGCGGACCATTGGTAAAAGCTCGGATTATGTGAGTTTAAATCCCAGTCAAAACCATTTTATCTACCTTTAACTGCCTCGGGCAGATGGGGCTTGATAATTTGGGAGAGTATCTCATCTAGGTAAAGGTCAGCACTGATGACAAAAGCCCAAAAAATATCCTCTAGGTTAAGCATAGGGCTAGCAACTCTTAAAAACAAGTAAGCTACAGAAACAGCAAAAAAAAAAATTGCTTCCCAATGCACGAAACTGGTGTTACAGTAAAAAAAGAAGAAATTCATTTAAAATAATGAATCTATTTTGGTTTAGTCAATAGAGATTTGGTATTATTTTTTGATTAATTCATTTAACAAGCATATTGACTCTCAAGTGGTCATTTGAGGTAATTCAATTCTAAAATCTGTTCACTTATTTTAGAGTTTTTGCTTGTTTATTGTTTACTAATTGAATATAAAAGATAATGTTTCATAATTATTTGAAGCTTTCCATTTCTATCCAGGATTCATTTGTTTTTTAATTGTTAAAAAAAAAGGATATTTAATTAAGTGGAATTTATTGATAAATTCCATAGTTAAATCTATTATATTTCCACCATACTTTTTAAACATGACTTGATTTTGGAAGCAACAATAAAAATAATATTAAATAAATAGACAAAATTCTCCCTAAAACCTATCGGACTGTAAATAACCATAAAGGGTTGATAGGTCATTTAACCAAACCTTAAATCGAATCTATTCTAAATTTTTTTTTTCTTTTTTTTAGACTCTGGCAAGTTTAGTGACGGATTCGCATTTGGCTGAAGGAAGAGTGTATCCCCCTTTAAATGATATAACAAATGTATCTGTAGCAATTGCATCCGCACTTGCTGAATTTATGTACAAGGAAGGAATTGCTGCTACGTATCCAGAACCAAAAGACAAAGAAGCATTTATACGTACATTCCTTTACAATACGGAATATGAGAACTTTGTACCTCCCCAATGGGAATGGAATGACGAGTAGACACACCAAATATTTCTGTTATTATTATTATTGATTCTCTATTCAATCTTTTTTTTTTCCTTCTTCAGAAAGGTTTTGATAAGATCTGCATCAAATCAATTGTGCAGTCTTAAGGCATTTCTCTTTTTTTCTCCATCTTCTCTTCTTTCTATCTACATTGAATTTTGAGAAGAATTGAAAAAGAAAAGATGATAGTCAGTTTGAAATTGTTGTTAAAAGTGCTTTTAATGTATTTTTATTTATTTTTTTTTATCCCTCTAGGCTAAAAGTTAAAAAAAAAAAAAGAAAAACCAAACAAAAAACAGTAATTGTTAATGCTCTTTTTAAAGTGTTCAGTAATTTTTAACAAATCGTTCTTTCAAAAATGATTTTTTCTTTCTCATTCCCCTCTCCCTCCGTCAAACATTAATTCTAAATGTCCCCCCCTTCATCATCACTTAGGCATTAGAACGTTCCTGTTATGAGACAAGATCATTAATTGTAGTTTTCAATTAGTTTGGATTATATATTCAAATATGTCTACCAAATACAGACATAACCAAAACATTTTAACATGCATCTGTTTCAACAAAGATATTGAAATATTGCTAATATAATAAAATTATATATATATATATATATATATATATATGTGTGTAAAGTAAGAATATTGCTTATATTTATAGTTAGTGCACAATATCACTGATAGAGCGTGTATATTAGTTAAGTCAAGACAGTAAGTCAACGGCCTTTGGTGACTGTCAGTTTCTCGCCCACATGGTCATCAGTCTAATGACTGCGCAGGCGAGAAAAATTGACAGTCAGCAAAGGCCGTTGATTCCCTGTCTTCGCTTAACTAAATATATTTTTATTTTTTATTTATATATATATATATATATATATATATATGCATCCTAAACATTTGATTAGTAAAAAAAATTAAGCCTATTGTCAAAAAGTAGATAATTGTAGTTATTCTAACTTTTGTATTTCTGGTTGTATGTGCCTGCGTGCATGTGTGTCTATGGAAGGATTTTAACTGGTATTCAATTTGTGTTAACATTTTTTCCATTGGGACAATAAGCCTTAAAAACTAAAAAGTTTCATTAGAATTAGACTTAAAAAAGAATGTCTTAAATATTAGAAACACAGTAATGACCACAAGCTTCATTGGTCTCTTAGCTTTATTTCCATATTAAGTCAAGGTCAATTTCAATAATGCCTATCATCAATAAGGGAATTGATTATTATTATTTGATCTTTAATTTGATATTACTGCAGATTTTTATCGAGAAGGAAATTTATATATAAAAAATTGAATAAAAATTCAAGTCAGTGTTTCCATTTATAGCGACTTATTACTCAGGAAATCTCAATTCTTAACTTTAAGGCAATTTATTAATTTTAAAAAAATTGTTTATCAAAATAAAACATTTTACAAATCTTAAGCAATTAAGCTTTTTTTTTTTTAAGAAAATATTTTTTTAGGATTTATTCTCCTTTGTTGCAAAAACAAAAATCACTTTCTAATCAGTAAATATTATTTAAAAATGTTGAAAAGTTTATCAAAAATAAATTAAAAGATTCTGATGTGTTTTTTGTGTCAAGTTATTTGTTTGTCATAATTTATTTATTAATGGGGGACAAATATCAACTTAGAAATATCCTTTTAGAAATAACCATTTTGGAATTTGTCATTTAAAAATCAGTAGTTTAGAATTTTTTCATTTAATTTCTTTTCGAATTAGAAACAATTTTCAAAACAACAAAAGAGAAAAAACACTAAACAATTCAATGCAAGGTTTTTTTTCTAGGTTTAAATTGGTCTTTTTTTTTTTTTTTTCTTACAATAATTTCTAAAAATTCAAGTTTGTATTTTTTTAATACCATTCATTGCTAAGTTATTTCCCCTTTCAACTACATTTCATTGAAAATATATAAGTAGTAGTCCAGGGAAAAAATGGCGTCACCCTTGCACCCAAAGAGACTCTAACTATAGTGTGTTCAGAGTGTAGCTTAGGGTTCCCTAAACACGTTTTCACATGTTAACAAAAATCCAAATTGATTTAAGAATTCATATATGATGTTGAATTGAATTTTTTAAAAAATTATTGCCGCAATGATTTAATTTATAAATTTATTATATTTTTTACTAGAATAATATCTTGTCCTTTTCTTTTCCAGTTTTAACAACATTTTTTTTTCTTTTCTAAGTTTAATCTTAACTATATTTACTTTTGATGCTCGTATTTTTCTATTTATTTCAAGAACAAGTTAAAAAGTTTGAATGTTGTTTTTTCATTTTTTCACATTTTTAATTTTAAAAAATACTGTTTTTTGTTTTGTTTTTAAGTTTTATTCATGTTTTTGGAATTCAAATTTTTGTAATAAGTTTAGTTTGAGATTCAAATAAGTTTTTAAATATTTTTAAGAAATTCATTTTGTCAAATATGATAAATATATTTTGTATATAAAAATGAATAAAAGAGACCAAGATTATTTTCAATAATTTCATCATTTGTTTTTATAGAATTTTCTTTCAATATCTTGTTTTTTGGTTTTTCATTTTTTCTTAAATATTGCAACTGTTTTGTTTTTATTAATAAACCAGAAGATGAAAGAAATTGCTATTTTGAAAATGTAACTAGCCTTTCTTTCCACCAGTGTTGCTTGTTAAACAATCATTTGATAGTGTTATATTTAGGGGGAAAAAGAGATTCTAGAATTCATTATTTAGAACTTTTTTTTTTTAAATAAGATATCTTTTGAATTCAAAGTTAATGAAAAGTTAAATTGAATTAATTAAAAAGTAATGAAAATTACTCTTTGCACATTTTTTGTGGTGAAAATTATTTACCATTGTCTGTTTTTGAGGATATTTTTTTATATTTAGTTTAACTCAATCACTATCATCATTAGGGCTGTGACAATATGCTTTTATCAAAGAATAATTCCAACATGTCTTAGTTTTTTATGCTGTGACAATTTTTTTTTAATAAACGCATATGGTCACAGGCCTACTAATATCTATAGAATTAAAAGAATTGGTACGACTGTATAAAAGTTTGGTAACAACAAGAATATTTTTTGATAAAAGCATATTATCAAAGTCCTAATCCCCATAATGCATAAAAATATCAAATTGGTTATATTAAAAAAATACAGTGATGCCTCAGTTCTTGAACTTAACCAGTTCAAGAACAGAGTTCAAAAAGCGAATCCATCCGACCTATAACAAAAAATGGGTCTCATTGCGTATTCTACATGTTTTTATTTCCTGGGAGATACCTCTTCAGGAAATTCAAATTTTGTTACAAAATTGATGCAAAAAAAATTTTTTTTGGGGGGAGGGGGACCAAGGTTCCACTGTATAAGGAATATTTTTATTACTGTTATTTGAATTTGTATGCAAGAAAAAAAAATTGCCTTGAAAATAATGAAAATAATTTTTGGATTGACAATCAAACTTGAATTTCTGTTTTAAGAAATTCTTATCAAATCTCAAACTTTTAAACGGACGTCCATCTTTTCAAAAAAACAGAAAAAGATTTAACTTTTCAATTCAAATTTTTCATTCTTTTCTCAAATTATTTCTGCTTCAATTCATTTATTTTTAGATTTTTTTTTATTTATTTGAGAACCAAATAAAAAAAAAAAGCATTTCAAGAGTCTAAAAGAATGGTTCATTTGTGAATTTGTTCGATTAAAAATTCTTATAAATACTCAATTGTTTGACAATTAAATGTAATTTTAGTTTGGAAATTTTTAAAAAAAAATTTATAATTGAATCTAAATGATTTCTTTAAATAAATAAAGAACTGAAATTACCAACTGTTAAAAAATAAATGTTCTAAATAAAATGAAACAATTGTTACTTACTTGATATCTGAAAACTGTTCTGTTTTTTAAAAAAAGTTTTGATTATATTTATAAATAATTGTTTGAATTGGGAATTGTTATTTAAAATTAGACAATTACTTTGAAACTCTTGAGATGTTATGAATATGAACTTACAAAGACAATAAGAGTTCATTATATCAATATTAATTTACTTGGTCTTTTCCTTGTTATGAGTAATAAAATATTTAATCTTGTTCTACTTTGCTTTTTTTAATGTTTTGTCTGCCTACAAAAGAAAATAACCAAAAATGGCTGTTTACACATTTTTGACAAATAAATAGAAAAGTTATTTTTAACTTTGTTTTACAACTTCAGTTTATTTTCACTTTTTTATTATTAAAGAAAAAAAAAAAACTCCGGATAGATTTGATTGAATTAAAGCTTTTTTACAAGGGTATCGGGTTTTTTTTTTTTTAAATATGAATTTTGCTTCAACTCATATATATATTATATGGAAAAATGCGCGCATGAAAAGTAATATTCTTAAGATTTTATTAAACCTGGAAAAGTAAAG
>JAUZSX010296732.1:0-13537 GCA_034780655.1 Idiosepius hallami
AGATGAGGACAAAAGTCTGAATAATAAAGTTAATTCCTAAATTACAAAGCCTCATCTCAAACGTAGTGTAGAAACATAAAAAAAAACTACTAAGATGAGGACAAAAGTCTGAATAATAAAGTTAATTCCTAAATTACAAAGCCTCATCTCAAAAGTAAAAATAAACTATAATTGAAAATCTTATTCATTTAATATTGTGTTTCAAATACTTTTTATCCTAGCAATTTCATTCATTTTTCTTCTAAAATGATTTTTTAGAGTAACTTTGACTTTTTGGTTAACATTATACTATCTTTATATAATAGCTTTATATTGGTAGAATTTGGTTTTGATTCTCTCTTTACAAGTGTGTGAGGTGCGCAGGGGCAGGAAATACTCAGGTTAGTGTCTCTGGGCATGGTTAAAACCATTAGGTAGATGGATCATTAATCTTTGTACATATACATGCGGCTGAGGACCGCTTGTGAAGTTCAAATGCCCATGAGACTGACTCCTGGGTTTTGTGTGTTCAGTGGTTGAGATGGCTTAACCTGCAGAGGTCAGTATGCTTACACACATGCACATGTGTGAACTAATAAATTACAAAAATATTCGGTGTGTATCAAATACTTTTTGTTCCCACTGTATGTGAAGCACACATAACACGCCCTTATCTGATATACTATTAAAACTCTAATCGTTGCATTTGAACGGGTCCTACAGCCTGTTTTGAATTTACAGGCATGCGTGTGGCTAGATCAAGTAGGCGCTATATTTCCAAAAGAAGATAGGAAATTGAATAGTGAACACTGCTATAAAATGGTAATCCATCTAACTACTGGCCAGGCTCAACATTGCTTAACTTCGGTGATCTGACGGGAACCGTTGTTTCCAATCCAACTTGACCATATAAAACATTTCAGCATTTTAGAAGTGGTGATTCTTGCTTAAAAATATTTTTTTTTAAACCCTGAGAAGATATGAAGAAGTGTTTTTGAATTAAAAATAAACAAGTAAATAAATAACGGAGAAGCATTTTTGAAAATTAAGAAAAAATTATTCATTTTCAAACACAAAGCGTTTTTGAAAAAAAAAGTATTGGCATGTCCCCGGCGCCGGGCGAACCCAGGCAATACTTCTAGTAAAGATTATAATTACTATAATTTTTTATGGCATAAGTAAACCACTAATTATCAAGAGAAACAACAGCTCCTAAAACAAGCAAAGTTAGTAGTTAAGAAAGTATCATTATGTAGTAAATCAATTAATAAATATATAGCCATAAATTGAGGTGATTCTTAAAAAAAAAAGCAAGACATACACAAATCTTAGATATGAGAGATTTTGCTTAAGATAATCACACAATTAAGGAGGTAAAGGAAGTTAAAAAATCTGTATAATGTATTTATTGTTTCTTTATTAACTAGTGTTATTTCAGGTCATCTCCTTTTCCAGTCTGTAAAGAGGTATAACCAAGAAATATAACTACTAGTCAATGAAAACATAAAAAATGCATCATATGGCCTAGCTTTCACTTCACTGTAAAACAAATACTGCCTAAGAAGCACTACATTTTATTATCATTAATCACATTTGTTTAATTTTCCATTTTTAACCCAGATTTTCTGCTGAACATCATGCCATAACACCTACATTGAGGAAAGTTAGAAAATATAAAAGAACATTTTAAAATATTGGATTTTTCTACTTCTATTCAAGCTATCTTTTGTTGATAAAAAACACCTTTTAGTAGAAAAGAATAAAAAAGTAAATAAACAATAATTATATCATGAATGAAAATAGAAGAAATCATCTTGAACAAAAAAAATGGAACAGAAGTAAAATAGAATGAATTACAATGCTAAAATACAAATTTCATTCAGAAATGTAAAAGCTTTTAGTGAAAATATTAAACACTAGTTGAAAAAATGTGTATATTTATTAATATAGTTAGAAGGAAAATTACCCAGCATTTCTGAGTGTTTGTAGATGAAAGTTTAAGTAGCCTAGATAGACTATAGTTCTTCATTGTTGCCATTTTTTCATACATCATTACACTAAACTATAAAGTGTGGAGGAAACAATGAAGATTTGTACAATAAATTATCAATCGATTGCCATTGAGTGTACCTAAGCTATTCAACCATATATCTTTATGTACGTGTATGTATATATATGTGTGTGTATGTACAATGCGCATCTACATTTATACATTCATCTTCTGGTAACAAAAATGACAATTTAAACAAAAAGAAACATCAAATTGTATTAAATCAATTTTATCAGATGCTTTTCTTTTAAATAATGTCAAAGGTATATCATTTAAAGCCCATATTTACAGTTTGATAGTTGTTGTCACTGTTGTTGTTGAGCAGGAATACTTCTCAACTATTCAGGCTCATATCAGTCTTCCTGTCACTGTTGTTGTACCAATATCAGTTTTACATGACCTGTGGTTGTTGTCATACAGCATCCTTACCTTGGACTTTGGAATCATCACATTTTTTTGTTGAGGTGTGGTATTTTCACTATTATGTGCTGAACTTCTTGAGCGAGAAATCAAAAGGAATTCAACACCAAAAATAATTTCTAGAATACAAATGCCATGACTTAACATTGAATCTGAACCCCATTCATCTGTCTTGTCTATGACATTGGTGTAATGTTGCTTTCTATGTCCCGTAATGAAAACTTCCTAAAAAGGTTCCATTATACTCAACCTTTTTAACCAATTGATGACATTATGAAGCCAAGGAAAATTATCTAAGTAAATCTTCCAATTCATAAAACTTTTTCTTTTATCTTTTGATTTCAATAACAAACATACAGGGTGATTGAAATGTCTAGACGCATAAGATTTAATCATCATTTTTAGGCAACAAATTATATAAGAATTTTATGCCACTTTGTTTACTTGCCCTAAGAACATTTGGCTTCTTTTTTTTAACAGCATATTATAGGACAAAGTTTACTCTGTGAAAATCCTAAACATTATTTGTAAAGAGTAAAGGAGATGAAATTGATAGTAATGCACATTTATTACTTTGAATACATATGGATTTTGAAAATTATAATAATCTTTGCATATCAAGGAAGTTGTATTATAATCACAGTGAATAAAATATTACTATAAAAACTAATTTTTTATGTATCTAAGCATTTTGGATACTCTATATCATTACATTTTCTGTCTAATTATCATGAAAATTTTAAAATAGAATTTCAAAACAGAAAAAACAATTCTAAACTGAAAATATAGAAACTATAATGGCATACAGAAAAATACTGTAAATATTTCAGGGTTTTTATCAAATGTATGAGTTTCCTCTTTAATTTTATCTTTATTCTTTTTTTAGTAAACTTTTCTTTACTTAATTTATAATTAGCATCTTTATTCATAGAAGATATTTCAAATTAAATTTATATCAAAACCAGCACAACATAAAATGGCTGACCATGAAATTTTTTTTTAAGAGCGAGGAGGGTTGTTGAAATAGAGAAAAAAATGTATAGATATTATTGCTTAATTCCATTTACTTCCGAATTCTATGAAAACGAAACTTATAACTATTACTTTAAAGATTTAGTCACAAAGAAGAATCGGTTTGGGGTCATATTCATTTAAATGATTTAAATTTTAACTATAATTTTTAGCTTAATTTTTACCATAAATCATTGAGTATGCTTCATAACAATGATTATTAGATTTACAGAAAAATACACACGTACATAAAAATATTCCAATTATTAGAAATATTTCAAAGAGTTTACTAATTTTTTCTTTTCAAGTTATATGGTAAGTATACTAATCACAAGTTTTAATCATAACTGAATTAAGATGGTAGAGGCTGGGATGAGAATAATATATTTTATTCTACTCCCTCTATCACTTAGGTACATAGGGAGCATCCTATTGCCTTCAGAGACAGATAAGAACTATTTCTGATTTATGCTTATGCACTTATACACAATTGTAGAAAGAGAAATATAGGAAGAAATAAAAATTACTATAAATTTATTGAAATCTAAACAATAAATAAAGGTAAAAAAAGATTTTCACAAATTAAAAAAGTATAAGGTGGAAATTGGTTTCCAATTATCAATAGTTGATAAAAGAACAAAAGAAATTCACCAAAATAACCAGTTTAGGAAAAAAATGATTTGAAATCTATATTTGAAACTGCAGAGCTTATCAAGTATACGAATAATAAAAGAGTAAGGAAAATGAAAAGCAGACATTTTTATTAAACTCTTCACTAAACAGAAGAAGAAATTGTTTGAAATAATTCTCATTCTCTTTCCCTCTGTCTTTTTCTCTCATGGTATACATATGCCACTATTCAACTGGCATGACAAAACATTTTATTACATTGATGCTCATTCAAAATTTATAATAGCATATATAAAATGAATAAAAGTTTTAAATCTAAATTAATAAGAAATATCACATATCTGCAACACTAGGATTATCAGAACAATTGTAAATATAGAGTTATACCAAGTTCTTATATATTCTAGAGAAGAGACATCAGGCAAAATATAATAATGTAAAAAAAAAATCAGGGTTAGAAAAATCTAAAAATATCAACTATTACTGAACCTAAGATATATTATCATTACCATGTATTGTTAATCAATTACAATCAGATGGACTTAAGTCAGAAATATTAAATAAGTAATCTCCTATATAAAGAATAAACACAATTTTAGGATTTAATTCTTATGAAATCCAAAACAAGGAATTCCATGTACATAAGCAGATAAATTTCATTCTTTTTTCTTCTAAAACATCTAAATTAAAACTAAACTCCACAAAACTAACTTTTTATCATGTTTTTAAAAAAAGCACTAAGATTTTTGATTATTAATTGTTTAATTTTTTTTCACTTTCAATTTTCAAGGATTTATTAAAAAATTCAAAGATATTTCTATTTTATTTGAATGACACTCATTCTAGTTGATATTTAATAACTTAAATTGTAAGAATTTTGGTTAATTTCTAATGTGTTCACTTCCACACGATGATGTTTTATTTTATATAAACAAGAAACAGAATATAAACAATCCTGTTCATATAAGCTGAATACATTCTGTGATAAGTATCTTTTCATAATTATAAACCATTTACTCCCAATTTTTTCCTAGATTCAAAATTTTTGGTAAATTACACTAAATTTGCATTTCATCAGGAAGAGATAAGAATAAAAAAAATCTTTGCAGTAAATCAACAGAAACCTACAATAAAATCAATATGTTGGTCATCACTCAAGGTATTTACTCTTTTTATTTTACATTGAGATTGCTTAATTCAAGAAGAATTTGCAACAACTAAGATTTCTATCTGTTTCTGTATGAGAAGACTAAAAAAAAACAGCAAACTTTGAAAATATAACTAAATAAAGAAAAGAAAATTAGAACTGGTATTTAGAAAAGAAAAAAGCCTGTAAATTAGGATTTATTTATCTTTTGATAAAGATTCCATTTTTTTTTCAATTACAAGTGCAAATGTATGAATTTCTTCATTATTATATCAAGATATACTTACAAGGTCAATTATTCTCCTTATTATATGCTATTGATATTCAAAAAGTGGAATGAAGTTTAAGAAATTTTACGAAAACCATTAACTAAAAAAAATAATTCATAGATAATGACCCAGAAATTCTAATGTAACATAAAAAAATCAAACCAATCCAAATAAGAAATTTTAATGAAAATATTTTTATCAATATATTACTTGATTATTTTTCTTTTTTCAAGTGATCAATTTTTATGATTGGCCTGATCTCATGATTTGAGGATAAGAATGTGCACATTTAGTAATCATTTCAAAAACTTGTTTTTCTTTGAAATATTCCCAAAAACTGTTCAATCATCTTTATGAAAACTTAAAAAGTCAACAGTAACATTAACAAAGAATTTGTTATTTTTCAAAACTTTAGCAAAATAGACATAAAAACTTAATATCCATTCATCATTTGAACTTTATAAAAGAACAGAAAACTTGCCAGTAAGACATATTGATTAAACAAACTTCTCACAAAAATCTTGAAAACAAAAATCAACTGAAAAAATCTTTTTTTTTTAACCTCATGGCAAGTATTTTTGTAGTGATCTTTTTCATTATCAATTCACCAGACTATTATCTTTATTTGAAAAGAGAAAAAAATCTTTTTATCAATTCTATAAAGCCTTTTTAAAATACTTTCTTCAGTGCCATCAGCAATTTATCAGATCCTATTAAAAAGCATTTGTGAAATATCTTGACATGCTGAAAGACTGCTTGCCATTTGCTTGGAGAGATAGATAGATAGATATGCAACAAAAAGAAGCACCCATGAAAAGATATATGAATATAATCAACAACACAGTGAGAATTATACATGGCTCCCAAATTTGCCATCATTAATGAGATCTTTCACAAAGTCGACAAATACAGAAGTTAAAATTGGAGAAGAAGCACAAAAAGGAAATAGTCAACAAATTGAACAGAAGAAAAAAAATAAAAATGAGAGAAACAAAGTTTCAAGCATCTAATGAAAGGAGAACGTGTATGAAAAATAAAAAACACAAACTACTTTGCACTAAATCTTGACATGGAAAGAGAAATCTAATTTATATCTAGAAATTAATATAATTTCGAAAAAATCTCTTCACTCTAAGCTATCCAAAAATGAAGGAACTTATAGTATCTTCTAATCGATTAGGATAAAAAGTATTATCATAAATTGAGTGCAAATAATTAGCACTTTGAAAAACATAACAATGATGAAACCTAAAGCCAAGCTGGTAGTCAATTTATCTTACAAGTTTGATAACTCATGAGACTAGATCACTTGTTTCATTTGCACTAAGCATAATTTTATTACCATTAAAGCATTTTATTTAGTAAGTCAGTAAAAACTTCGAATATATAATACTACAAATTAAGACATCTAGACATTGTTTAAATTGTGTAAGTTAATATCTTGCATTGTGAAAAAATAGTGAGTTGAAAGAAAGATATTGCTAAAAAATGAGGCAAATTGAATAACCACTTCAAGCAGTAATACACTACTAAATATGAGATGTGGTAATTAAAAAGATAGTAATAAATTGCAAAAAAAAAAAAGAAAGAAACGAATAATTGGTCAAATAAAACAATATTACAATACAAATTATGATAAAACTAAGTAGCAAACAATAAAATACATTAATATTAGACTGCCTTCATTAAAGTTAAAAAATTATAATATACTGTTTTAGTCTTTTTTCTTTTTTTTTTCCTTAGAAATAAAATTTATTTTCTTTAAAAGTCTTATAAAAGGACACGAGATCTGTTAGTTGACTTGTCTCATTTAACAAGAAAAAATACCTACTGTGCCAGCCGAAAGTACAGCCAAAACTTATAATTACCTTTCTGTATATCATTTTTTCTTTTATGTTAAAAGAATCACATTTATCTATCACCCATTGTCTGAGTCTTTCTTTCAGTGACCCTTTTATGGGGCCACAACAATTTAAAAAAACTTTAAATTTCCTCCATTCTTTGTAAACAAATGTAAAGGATGGTAGTAATAAATATTGCATTTCTGTTATATTCAATTCAGAGTTCATTATTAATTAAAATTTATATAAAATATTAAATCAAAACAATTTTAATAAAAAAAAGTTCATGAAAGCTTTCAACATGTGTATTTAAATTGCAATCACTCAGTGCTCATGGCCATCACGCACCCACAGCCATACAAAACAACATCCACAACAACTGGCACTATGTCACCTTCCCCCTCTCTTCATAACAATGAAGATAAAGGATAAGACATCATATACCTGATACTTGGATACAATGACAATTTAAATTAAAACTCTAAAAGAATAGAAAAGTGGTTATTTTATGATTACAATATCTATTCAAACTCATACTGTAAGTACAAAATTGCTAAAGACTTTGATGCAATAAAAAAAAAACTTAAATTCACTTTTTATTTAATGATAAATAATCTAATATTGGGTACCAAAAATTAAATAAATTTCTAGAAATTCAAATGATTTTAAGAGGTCAACGATAATTTCAACACAACATTCATTTAAGCACTCTTTAAAATCAAATGTTTAAAAACCTGAAAGAGCCAAGAAACACTTAATCTCTTTCATCTTAATTCAAAATTCTAGATAATTATTTTCATTTTTCAACTCTAAGAAACTTTTATATAATCCACTCCTAAAAGGTCAGGAAATCATAGAGTTTCTTGTTCATTGTTATTAATAATGATATGAATCAATTCCAAATGCTAATGAATTATACAGGCATAAATTTCTCATCAATTACTAGGAAATGAAAGACATAAATCTTCATAATCCAAATGGGTACTTGCTCTTTATTTGATAAGGAACTTTGATAAAGCAAGTTATATCATTTATGTAGATATATGTGTACGTGTGTGCAATATAAAAACAATTATTTATATTCATAAACCTCTTAGTAAATAAATATTTTAAAACTTTGTGTTAAATAAATTAATTTTCTGAAATTCATATCCTTTAAGTGATGAAACCTTTCAAATTTTGTAAAACTTTGTTGATTGATATATTTTTTATTTCAGAAATGTATCCAGTAAACTCCTAAAAAATCTTTTTTTTTTAATTTTAGTCATAAAATAAAGATTTGCCATAGTTTAGAGTAGGTTTTATTATCATTATCAAGTTTTAGTATTAAAGACATTAAGCTTTCTTACTCAATTTACTAATTGAAATTGAATAATTTTCATTTGTAAAAAACGGTATAAAATAGACTTCTTTTAAGTGTTTATAACTATCTGTGGATATCATTTATAAAAAAAATAGTTTTACTCTAAATGCCACACAAAAATCAAAGAAACAGTTTAAAGTTATTTGTCAGAATTGTTCAATAAAACTTCTTTAAATGCTTGAAGTGGTTAATTCATTCCTTTCTTACTTATGTGTATTTGAAAAAGAGAAAGAAAATCAAAGACCCAGTGTGAAAGAGTTATGAATTCCTTTCAACCAATATATAAATTCTTTGAAATCCCAACTTACTCAAACTGTTACAAAGTCTACTGCATAGTGAGAATGGTAATTTTACTCTAACAGGAGTAACATTTAACAAGTGAATGAACAATTTCTTCTAAATTTATATTTTGGTTTAGATTAAGATGCTTTAAGCTTTAACAGAACAACATAAATATATATTTTACTTGGTGAACAAGCAGCACCAAGTTTGGCACAAAATACAAACATTAAAATGATTTAAAAAAAACAGGTTGCTCCAGCATGGCGATGTTCTTTTTGGCCAAGAATTCTTAGATGATCAGGGTTTATAGCCAGGTATATAATCATAGTGAAGTAGCCATGAGTTGTGCTCAACAAACAACTCTTGCCTCTGAACAAAGCAGACACTGCTGTATCTCTTTGTAGACATGTTGGTTGTTGATCTGGCTTTTTGACAAGAATTTGCAGGGGACACTTCTCTCCTCTCATATCAAAGAATGTGTCGGTCCTAGAACTTTTCTGACATAAATCATAGAGAAAATGCTTTGTTCTTCTCCATGGGAAAACAATTTATCCCTGTTGCTAAAGGTTTAATGCATCATCCTAACCTGAATAAAACCATTATTTCATTCAGAAAATAAAACTACATATCATATTCTGTTATAAAGGTAAATTGCGTAAATAGATTTAATGTTTCATAAATCAATCAGTTCGCAAAGTATACAAGTAGGGAGTAAAAACCAGCTAAGGAAATAGGGAGAAAAGAAAAAGAACAAAGAGGGAGAAAAGGTTTGGAAGGAGAATCTTGAATATTGTAATGATG
Organism: Idiosepius hallami; assembly: GCA_034780655.1. Lineage (NCBI taxonomy): Eukaryota > Metazoa > Mollusca > Cephalopoda > Idiosepiidae > Idiosepius > Idiosepius hallami. The sequence continues at coordinate 9,794 of JAUZSX010296732.1, forward strand.
ATCAATGAAAAAGCAACAGAGACAGAAATGAATAGTAGGTTTACACAGAAAAACGGAAGTTTAGAAGATGGTAATTTCATCATCTTGTGATGGATGGAACAGAAGAACGAACAAGGGAAACTAGACAGGCAAATAAGACAGTAACTACATTACATGAGATATCATAAAGAAAGGAGGGAAAAGAGAAAGAGATATTCACAAGGTAATACTTGCATGACTTTCTTTAATATCATTAGAAGAAAAACCGAGTAAAAAGAGCGCTAAGGAACAGAGTAAAGAACAAAAACTGATGACAGTTATATACTCTACTATATAAAATGTTCCACAACTATATATATCTGCTCATTAACAAAAATCAAATGAAGAACATATTTTCAATTGAAAACTCAAGACATTTAACAATTTTGATTCAAAAGATACAGAAAAGTTTTAGTAAACTGAAGACCAACTACACAGAACAAGGCAACAAACTAAAAGAAACCGACCACTTAAAAGAAAGGTTAAACCAAAAACAAATAATCAGATTATTAATCATGTATTGCATTGCAGAGTTATGAAACAGTAATGAAATAATAACCTCTTTGTGGGTTTAAAATAAAACAAAACAATATGCAGATGACAGCAAAATTGCATTGAAATATTAACATAAATTATTGGTTTAAAGTAAGGTTAAATGCTATTTTGAACTATTTTTCCATCAAGTAAAATCTTGGCCACTGTAACAAATGACCTTTATGCAAACAGAGGTTGTACTACAAGCTGAACTTATTTTGAAAGTTTTAAGTGAACATGCATTTTTTTCTAGTATTTATCCCATTGTTAATACTCTACCAATCCATTTTATCACTGATTTTACATAACCTGTCTTCTTATCTTTACTTGATAATCAAATTAAAATTATTCTGATAAGATTGCAAGATTAATTCTATCAGACTTCAGAAAAATTCTTTTTCTCTGTCTCTATTAAATCTAATCTAAAAAGTTTGGAAAGCAGTATTACCATTTCCACTTTGTAATCTTCTAGATAAGACACAAAAGAATAGAAGATTACTTATCAGCATTTTTTAAATCAACTCTTAGATAGATAAATATGCATTATTCACATCTAGTCATTATTTAAAATGAGAAAAGGACATTTTGTGAAATCAAAAAGTTTACAATTTTGTAAATTATCTGTAAGCAAATATATGCTGTATAAATATGTAAGGAGTAATTTTCAATCTACTTTTAAAATTAAACTATATATGCAAAGTTGATGATTTTTAGTCTAATTTTTTTTTCAATTTAAAACAGATGCTCATCTTATATTCCAAAGTTTACAAGAAATTAAACAACTGAACTAACAATAATAAAAATCTTTATAACAAATTTTATATTATTATTGTGGCCAATATGAAAAAGATTCTTATTTCAAATATTTCATTAAAATATTTTACAATTCTTACTTTTACAACAATCTAAACAGCTTTTGATTTTAGAAAATTTTTTTGACACCTTTAAGCTATGTAGAGGGGTTTTCCTTCATTAAAAATTATCTAAATGTATAAGCAACAAGTTACTTTATTATTAGTAAACATTCATTTTGTCCCTGATTTTTTTTAAAATTATTATTATCATTCTAAAATTACCAGGTATTACTATTTAACAAAAATGTAAATTAGAAAAAAAAAAATCAATGATAATGTTTTACGGGTCATTTGGGATAATGATCAGATGAATTTGCTCTTACATAGAGTAAAAATAATTCAATAAAATACTTTTTAGATTTTTTAGAACTTTAGCTCAAAGAAAGTCCATCTTATTTTAAATGGCATTATCTTGAAAATATGTATAGAGGTATTTATTTACCAACATCTTAAAAACAGAAGCAATTAAATAACAAAATTAGGGCAAACAAATAGAAAAATTTTAATATAAATTTTGATTAATAAAATAAAATCTTTAATTTCTAAAATAAGCATAGAATTGTCATGTTTTGTTCATTTTGTTATATTTTTTCAATACTAACTGTTTCTTAAATTCAAAACTTTTTATAGTGACCCAAACTTTATAACTCAGCAAGGCATGGCTACATTTAGAAAGTGAAAATTTCAATTAAAAAAGTTAAATAGAATGTAAAATGATTGATTTTAGGGGAGATTATTTTTAACTATTCATCTTGGAGATACTGCAAAATCTAAATGGAGTCTTATTTATTTTCTAGAATTCAAATTTTATGAAGGAGAAATCAGCGTTAGGTGATAACAAGTGCTATTCATTTTATATCAAATAATTCAATATCTTTGTTTATGTTGGATATTATTAGTTATGTTCTATTAATACCTTTACACTTTCATATCTGCTCTCTTTCTCATAGTATCAAACTACTTAGAATGAGGTTTTCAAGTATGAAAGTATAGGCATTCACTTAAAAAAAACTTTATGAACCTAGAACAGACAAAAGTAAAAATCATAATCTTCTTTATTAGATTAAAAAAAAAGAAAAAAAAAAAGATTTCACCAGATAACAAAAATAATCTCAGATAAAACCCAGAATATTCAGTGCTTTTTAAGGTACGAATATAAGAGATTATTCAGCATTTTTTTGTTTCTTGTCTCTATAAAACTAGATAGAATTTAGTACTTTTTCATAATTATTATCTGGGGATGACAATGAAAGTCTAATTTACCCTTCAATGAACTAAACTAATTTACTCACAGTTCTCTTGTACAAATTAATTCTTTTAACACTCTAAGCTTGTTTTCTAATCCAAGTGAAATAATTATTTCATGAACATAACTAGTATGAAATGTTTTATCAATAAATTAATGATTTGTATTATTTTGTTTTGAAGGAAAAAATCATAAGTTATTATTAAGTTCTTAGGACAGAGCAAGTTAAGCTTTAACACCATGAGGTGATGATGATATACACACATCCTTAAAGAAAAATAAATTGGCTTACAGATTAATAAAAAAACATTTTAAATACAAATCAGAAGATTTAATTTATAAACAAATACGCCTAAACTCTAGAAGATATGTTCATATATTACCAACACACAGCGAGGGTGGAGCATTGGTAAAAGCTTGGGCTCTGGAATCGTATTACACGAGTTCAAATCGCATTGCATTCACCTTTAGCTTGCCTTGGGCAGATGAGGCTCGTTAAATCAGGAGAGAAATTTATCTAGAACAAGGGCAACACTGAATGTAAAATGCTAATGTATATAGAGCACATAAAAATGGCCTTGTGCCTAACTTGGGTTGGTGTTCAATTAAGTAAATATATTATTACTAACATACAAGTTGACAGAGAAGTAATTGTTTGTTTGTTTTGTGTTTAATGCCATATCAACCTTTTTAGGTCATTTTAATGCCGAGAACAATTACTTTTAAACCTTATTTTTATACACACATAGTTATTTTATTAACACTAGTTGCACTATTAAAATTCATAGCTGGAGGGAAGATGGGGATTCATACCTTTCCCAAGGGTATTAATCAACATAGATGGAACAATTTGGATTCGAACCAGAGTACTACGGTTCCGAAGTCCAACTGACTATCCACTGGGCAATGTCAACCGCCCTGAGAGAAGTAATGAAAAGTCTTAACAGAACTCAATATCTAGGATATATAGTGCTAATAATCTCAGACTTTATAGTGACCAATAAGTCAATCTAGTATAGTTTTTTTATTATAGATTTCCACTAAAAGAAAAAAATAAATATATATATATATATATATAAATGAATATTAGTT
>JAUZSX010296743.1:0-13535 GCA_034780655.1 Idiosepius hallami
CTTGACAATATATGATAGAAAAATGGGAAGTAAATCTTGATATATGATAGAAAAATGGGAAGTAAATCTTGATATATGATAGAAAAATGGGAAGTAAATCTTGACGATATATGATAGAAAAATGGGAAGTAAATCTTGACGATATATGATAGAAAAATGGGAAGTAAATCTTGACAATATATGATAGAAAAATGGGAAGTAAATCTTGATATATGATAGAAAAATGGGAAGTAAATCTTGATATATAATAGAAAAATGGGAAGTAAATCTTGACAATATATGATAGAAAAATGGGAAGTAAATCTTGACGATATATGATAGAAAATTATTAGAAAAAACAAAAAACAAGAATGTATATTAGTGCCAATGTGTTTCGGATTTTGTCCTTCATCAGGGCACCTTTATTAATGTTACTTTTGATATTAACTACCCTGTCCATTAAGTTCTATTAGGGACAAGGGATCGTCAATGTTATAACAGCAAATAAGTTGGGGTTTTTTATTATTAAAAAAGAAAATTTCAAAGATATAAAATTTCAAAGATATAAAATTTGCGTTTTAAAATATGTGGAAAACTTACAAAATATAGAATAATACAACAGGCATTAAAACATGTGAAAAACTTAGTAGAAATAGAATAATACAAGAAGAACATAAACACACATTAAAACATGTAAAAAATTTACTAGGAATAGAACAACACAAGAAGAACATAAAGATACATGAAAAACTTATTAGAAATAGAATAATACAAGAAGAACATAAAGATACATGAAAATTTTTTTAGAAATAGAATAATACAAGAAGAACATAAAGATACATGATAATTTTTTTTGAAATAGAATAATACAAGAAGAACATAAACACAAACACAAAACATGTGAAAATTAGAAATAGAATAATACATGAAAAACTTATAAGAAATAGAATACTACACGAACACATGTGAAAAATTTACTAGAAATAGAATAATACAAGAAGAACATAAAGATAGTCAAAAAACTTATTAGAAATAGAATAATACAAGAAGAACATAAACTCACATTAAAACGTAAAAAACTTATTAGAAATAGAATAATACAAGAAGAACATAAAGATACATGAAAAACTTTTAAGAAATAGAATAATACAAGAAGAACATAAACACACATTAAAACATGACAAGTTTCAAACTTTTTCATAATATATATCAATTTCGTAAATCCAACTGATGTATATTTGTCATAATCTAAGAAATATAGTCTATTTAAAATTATTGAATATGAAATTCATGAGTTGACATGCTTGGAACTTTTCATTATTCATTTGTCATATAATAAAAAATAATTTAAAACTTTTTTTTTTATTTACTATTTGCTTTTTGAAGAAAACGTCAGGTGACCCTGCTGATTAAACCAAAACAAAGAAGAAAAATAAATTCTATTTTCTTACTCGTTTGGTGTATTTTCAAGCAGAGATTTGAGTCGTTTGAAGAAATCGATGGAAGCGACAACAATTTCAACATCTTTTTTTAAAGGATAATCTTGAAGTTCATTCACAAGTAGAGTGAAATTAATCTGGATTAAAAAGAAGACACAACAATTTCAACATCTTTTTTTAAAGGATAATCTTGAAGTTCATTCACAAGTAGAGTGAAATTAATCTGGAATAAAAAGAAGAACAAAAGAAGGTTTATTTTGATTTTCTAAAACAATTAAGTAGATGTGTCGCACGCCCCACGAGAGTGGCATACCCCCAAGGCTCGCCTTGGGATAAGTTTTTTTTTTAACATATTTTCACAATCTTTTGGGACAACTTAATAGAAATAGGTTATTTTTCTATGTTTTCACATTGTTTTCACGGATTGAAAAAATTCCTTCACGGGGACATTCTCTCCAATGCCCTCTATCAGCCCACCAAGTTTAAGCATGCTAGGCCCAGCCATCTCAGAGTCTATAAGGAACATACGTAACCGAAAGCCTTCACTACCTAAAGGCTCGCTTCGCTTGCCTTGGGATAAAAAAAAGTTATAAATTCGAATTCGAACCAGTTCTTGGTATTCTAAAAGAAAAGCTGAGCCTCTCTTTATTACGTTAAATGGAACCATGTACAACTCAATGACCGTATATAACCTAGAAGTTTCCAAATAATAATTAGCAACCCTAGCATTTTCCAAGAAATAATTAGCAACCCCAGACTTTCAGTAAGGATGAGTTAACCCAGACATTTCCTATTAGTTATTTAGCGACCCAAGACTTTTTCAAGTAAAGATTAGGAAGCTTAGACTTTTCCAAATAATAATTAGCAAACATACACTTAGCAAGTAAGGATTAGCAACACTGGTAGACTTAGTAACGATTAATAACCCTAAGCTTTTCAGAGTAAAGATTAGCAACAAGCAACCCTAGACTTTTCGAAAAAAAAAACAAAAAAAAACGATTAGCAACCTAGATTTTTTTCAAATAATAATTAGCAACCCTCGACTTTTTAAAGTAAGAATTAGCAAATTCGAAACTTTTCCAAATATTAATAAGCACATATTTTCCTAGTAGTGATTTACCAACCCCAGACTTTTCCAGGTAAAACTTGAGTCACACTCGACTTTTGAAGTAACGATTAGCAAATCTGGATTAGAAACCCCACCCAGACTTTTCAAAGTAAAGAATAGCAATCCTAAGATTTTCCAAATAATAATTAGCAACCCTAGACTTTTCCTGGCAAATATTAGCAAACATTATTCCATATAAAGATTAGCAACCCTAGATTTTTCCAATAAGTCGCTACAAACTTTTCTTCCTTTCATCCATTCTATTAACTCCTAATCTCCGCACGCAGGTTATGCAAACTCCGTGTTTTGTTTCAAACTGTTTGCTTTCTTTATCCAAAGAGTAAAAATCTTCGATCGGGAGATCTCGGCGGCAAATTCTTTTGCATTTAATTAATTTTGGAAAATGTCCATAAAAAACAACCCAAAAGATCAATTATAGTTGAATGTTTGCAATAGGTGGATGATGCCACTGATATTGTTCAGCAGGATTTGCTCTTTTAGCATTTAAGAATTCCTGTAGTTACAGAGTTTTTCTCAATCACAGAGAATTCTTAAGACACCCAGTAGTCCTCACAAAAGTAAGTAAACTATATCTAAAAGACGTTTTTGTAGCTGTCAAGCAGGGCAGCTCGCCTGGTCGGTCGGATGGGGGCGAGTAAACATGTGAGAAAAAAAGCAAAGCCAACTTGTATAATAGTGTCAACCATGTTGCTGATAGCACACAAAACAAATGAATATGACAAAAAATAGAGGCTTTTGTCAGATTTAATTGCAATTGCTTACGATGGGTACAAGAAATAATAATAAGTCTTTTTTTTAAGTTGAGTATAGAGAGGCTTTAAAGATGCGTCGTCTGCGCCACTCTCACCACACTCACTACACTCAGTTGGCGTTTGTACCAGACTAAAGCTTCGTTTTGCGGGCCGGGTCGGGCAGCAAATTCACAGTTTAAGGATTCGGGAGAGACTAACCGGGAATAAAAACAACACTTTTAATTTAACATTTCCTCTTCCCTTTTCTCAAATGTCCCTTTAGGGCTAAATTTGAGAAAGAGATAGAAATAAAACTAGAAATCGTTAATGTAATTCTTTTGAGTTGAGGAACAATAAGCGTTTTTAACATTTAAAAGAAAAAGAAAAAAAAAACAATCACAAGAAGTTACATAAAAAAGAGTAACTTCTTTTAATTAACCAACTCTTTTTCAATTAAAAAGATTTTTATATATTTTTTTGATATATAGTAGTAGCTGGATAATAGATTGAGTGAAAAACAACATTAACAATAGTCATTGCCAGCTCCAGCAATGCCAGACGGAGAGATAGATAGAGAGAGAGAGAGAGAAAGAGAGAGAGAAAGAGAGAGAGAGAGGGAGAGGGGAGAGAGAGAGAGAGAGAGAAGATTGAGTGAAAGGAGAGACAGATAGATAAATAGATTATAGATAGGAACAGACTGAGATATCTCAATCTGTTCTTCTATCTCAGTCGATATCACACTGAGATAGATAGAAATAAGTTAACAGACTCTTATATAGATAGAAACAGACTGAGATACCTAGACCGATAGAAACAAGTTGAGATAGATATTTAGAAAAAGAAAGGTGTCAGTGTTTGTGTAAAAAATATATTTAGGAGGCAAAATCTCTATATTTTATCAGTTAAAAACTTTTAAAAGTTTTAAGTTTAAAAGGGAAAAGTAGAGGGGGGGTATGAATGGAAAGACAGGCGAAGAGGAAACGGAGACTGTGCGTGATAGTGACTCTGGTGGTAGGTGAGGTGACGGAACAGAAGTTGCAAGGACGCATTTGATTTCAAAATCCTCTCCATTTAAAGTAATTAAATTTTTTGTCTTTAAAGAAAAAGAAGTTACAAACGACAAGGAGTGACTGGGATATGGAGAGAGACACTGAGTGAAGTAAGAAAAATGAATTATTTTTGTTTAAATCTAATTATATTTACAACTTAAACTTTGCCCAGAAAAATGTAGAAAGAAAGAAAAAACTGATTAGACAGAGGTTCGGTCTGGTCTGCCTTTTTTAAAACATAAAACAAACAAAAATCCCACTAACAGTTAAAAAAGCTAGTAAAAGTAAAAATAAAAAATGGGACAAGAATCAAGAGTTGTGAGGTGGGGCAATGGGACATCAAACATTCTCTCTAATTGAGAGAGAAACCTAAACCATGTAGCGAGAAATGGTTTTTTTTTTTAAATAAATATATTACCAGTTTTTGTATTTAATTATTAAATAAACATATAAAAAATACCAAGCTGGATTAATTAAAAAAAAAAACTCATAACACACAAAAATAAATGCAATCAAACTGGCTGAATCTATTTTGGGGGGGGGCGGGGGGTTGGAGAAATTTTTTATGTAAAAAAACTTTCAAATTGTACACAACAACATCATAATTCAAATTTTCATTTATCTTCATCATAATTATTTTTTAAATCGTTACATTGGGGTCTCTTGAACTAGTTCTCATTAAAACTTAGATCTTATAATTTTAAGATTACAAAGTATTGGTTAGGTTTTATTTATTTATTTTTTTGGTCTATACCAGAAACTCTTTGTTTTGTTTTTTGTTTTAAATAAGTTTTAATTTCTTCATTAAATTTTGTGAATATCAGTTGTTAAGAAAATTAACCCTAATTTGAATTCTGATTGAGAGTAAAAAATACATCTCTCTATAAACGTTAAAGTTGGAACAATAATCATTGTTAGAAATTCAAGTTTCCCTTATCCAAACTTTGTTGAGACTAATTAAAAGCTAAAATTCGCACAGAGTGTACCCACTAGCACAGAGAGAGAGAGAGAGAGAGAGAGAGAGAGAGAGAGAGAGAGAGAGAGAGAGAGAGAGAGAGAGAGAGAGAGAGAGAGTATGTGTGTGTGTACTAAGACATTTTAATTAATATAATTAAAAACTAAAACTTATTTAGAACGTTGAAAAACAATATTTCTAAAATGACTTGAAATTGAAAGTAGAAAATATTTTTTTAAAGTGAATTTAAAGTGAAAAAAACATCAAAGATGTTTTTTGTTTCACTGTGAAGTGAGTGAAGTTAGTACCCGTATTTTTTAAATTGGAAACGCGAATAGACTAAGTTTAAAATATAGTGTGGTTGGTGTGGACTGACTAGTGGGGTTAGTTGAACTAAAGTAAAAGTAAGCAGGAAATTGATGAAATCTCAGACATGTCTATTTTTAGCAAATAAAAATAAATCGAAATTTACACAATTGACTTCTTTACTAAAAAAATAAAACAATAAAAATCTTAGGTGCCCTGTTGGAATTAGAAGGATCTGTAGTGTCTGCAATTTTACAATAAAACGAATTAACCCCAGATTTAAGGACTATAGGAGGGTTTTTTTTATTCATTCTAAACTTAAACAAAGCCGAAATCATTATTTAAAGCAAATAGTACTACTACTACTAACAATACCATGCTGTGCGCGCCAATAATTTTTACGTGCACGCACGAGGCTCCATTTCATGCGTGTTTGATAGAAATGGAAAACGGGAGTAGAAACAAGAGAGGGGAAAGAAAGTACAGAGTGAGAGAGAAATGAAGACAGACAGAAAGACAAAAAGGGAGAGAAAATTCTAGAGTGAGTAACAACCCTTGAGAAAGGCAAAGAGAGAGAGAGAGAGAGAGAAAGAAGAAAGGTATTTGTTAGTGTTAGTTTCCCTCTTCGCCCTGAAACAAGCCAGCTACACACACACTACTCGGCGCTTTTTTCTACTAACTCACCCAAAAGGAGACAGACAGACAGACACCACCAGTAGGAATTCGTTGTGTGGTGTCTTGGTGACGTTGTCCTCCTGTCTTGAATACGTTGTAGTAGCTTAAATTCGTGGAATTTACCCAAGGAAAACGTTGGAATATACCACGACCAGGAAACAAACTTCAACATAAACCGGCTACACCAACCAAAACAAACAAACAAAAAAATTACCAAGCAGGTTAAAAGTTAATTTTTTTTCCAGCGCTCTCAAACCTTCCTTATAAAAATATATTTTGAATTTAACAAATGATGAAATTTAATTACACGTTGTTATTGTTTTAGTTTAAACGAATACAAACACAACACACACACAAAATGAATGTGACTATCACGATATATAGTAGTAGTAATAGTGAGAGTCTGTCCAACAACACTCTGCTTTCGATTTGCATTACCTCTTCTAAAGAAAAGATTGCTTACAGTTTTTGATGTGGATAAAAATGCTGTTAGGGAATATATATATACAAAATAAATAATTAAAGACACTTGTGTGTATTTTAGTAAATTCTATCCAGCTTTAAATTGGAATAATAATTTCTGTTTGTAGAAACCAAAAAAATGGGGATACCCTTATTGAGCTGCTTGAAATCAGTGGGACTTGATTAAAAATACATAAATTGAGTTATCTCTCATTGCACTCATTTGTAAGTATATACTCCCTTGGATGCTGTGTGTACTCAGCCTGTGTGTGTATCATGAGCAATCAGTACCAACACAACACACACATACGCGCGCGAAGTAACTACCCCTTGGCCCCCTTCAATAAGGGAAAATAAATGTTAGAACATAATTGCCCCCTAAAAAAACTGCCTTCCCTCACGCTGAAACTTTTTTTTAATCATTGGATTATTTATGAATCATTTGTGACTGTTTGAAGAAGAAAGTAAATTCAAGTTGTGGAGGGAGAGAGAGAGAGTGAGCATATAAAAGACGACTTTGCCTTTTTAGACCATGGGAAGAGAAAACAGTCTAATACTTCCCGATTATTCTACCTTACTGACAATAGTCAGAACAAAAAACCAGAGGGAACAGACTGCTGCTGCAGGGCCTTTTATAAAGGCAAAAATGTGTTTAAACCTTCGATTACGAGAAAACACATTAACTGAATTTTGGAGTATACAAACGAATTACATTACTTTAAAAAAATAAAAACAAACTATGTAAGAAAAAGAGATCTTTATGAAGTATGAAACTTATTCTATTTTCTAATTTTAAAACGTGGACATTAAGAGTGAGAAAAAAGGCGATGCTAAAAAATTCAAAATTTCCTTTTCAGTTTTTTTTCTTTTTTAAGTAGAAAACGCTAAGAAAATATACACCGTTGCAAATTCAAAGGATTATTCAGCACAATCCAAGGAACTTCTCAAGTTGTAAATTCCTAAGTAATGATTTTAACCAACGAATTCATTTTTAAAGAAAGTTACAAAAATACAAAAAAAACTTAAGTTTTCTTCTTTCATCATATCAAAAAAAAAAGAAAAACTCAGTCAAATTTACACACATCTCTCATATAGTTTTTTGGAATATTATGGACTAACTGTACACTCCTTTCTTACGAATTAGAATTCATTAATAACACCCCGGTCTTGATTTTCCAAAATTCTGATTTTTCCATTTTTTTTACATGGATGTATTTTTAGTTTTGTTCTTTCAACATAGCGAAAAATTGTGGCGTGGCCATTATTAACAAAATTGAAACCGGAAGTCGTTCGTTGGATCCACAACCGGAAGCCGTACTTACCGCCTCTTTATTTTATTTTAGTAGACAACTAAAAACCTTGGAATATCTCCCTTGAACTGCCGCTTCTTGTACATACGACATAACTCTTAACAAAAAAATAAAAGTAGGCGACCTTGTTTTATTGGAAAAATACTTGATTCATCGACTACTGCCGATTTATTTGGAAAGTAAATCGTCTGCCTTTTTTACCGCTATGAAGCGCTACAGGGACAGGAATCCTCCTCCATGTGATTGCCAAGTGAAGAGATATTGATCAATGGTGGCGGATAGCACGACAATACATGCAACCACATTCTACACAATTAGCAGAAACTATATTTAGATTTTTCTATGCTTATAATCGCATTCGTTCTTCTTTAGTCATACATCAAATTGCCTTGTTCGGTGAAAATACTTTTGTTAAGTATTATTCACCCAAAACACAGTATTCATACCAACCAAAACAACAGTCAACACAACAATGTATTATTTACATGTGGTTGGTTGATGTTCTTTTTCAGAAGAAGAAATGTAAATGTATATTGCTTTCAGAATTCTATGGACGGGCGAATAACAAAAGTTTTTGATCGACTTAAGAGGAACTGATTATTTTTTTTAAATGCATATTTTTTTGGATTATTCTTATCGAAGCCCGAAACCGAACCGCGCACTGGATTTTAAAGCGTTAATTTCTATCATTGTAGAATCCTGGGCCTAGGGCTTAATTTTTGTCGTCTGCCCGGGACTGGACCTGTTTCTGCAGGATGGGTGTTAGTGACGTCAGTTCGAACCAAACAAAAGATGGCGAAGAAAGCATGCGAATGAGTTGCTATGCCGCCAGTACCCGTTCTTCATCGTCTTCGTCCTCGTCCCATTGTTGCCCTCCTCCTCGAGACGACGACGGCGACGAAACCCAGACCACGACGACGACAAACTGCTGCCATTATCGTTACTGCTGTCTGCTCGCCTGTTTCCACAAAAAAATTGTTAACAATAATATTACGACGACTCCCACTTTGGCTAGTCCGAACAACAATCGTCGTCGTACCCCGGCGACAAGCAGTACCGTCCCTCCAGTTTCATCATCGTCTCTCCTACCACCTTCTGCATCATCTCCGGCATCTCCATCCCCCAGTCGTCGTTGTCGTCGTCTTTGCTTTGGTCGTACTGCTGATTCCACATCATCGTCATCTCCAGGCTACCATCCTGGCCATAAGGAGCAAGGGGGCCGTTCCGCCACTCCATGCAAACGTGCTCCTCCTGGGGGTGTCATGGCGAGGAGCCGGCCCTGCTGTTGTTGTCAGTCTGACATCGTCGGCTTCGCCATAAAATGCGACCAGTGTGTAGACATCGACCTGTGTTTGGAGGCAAGTCTTCATTTTATTATTATATATCGTCATCATCTCTTCTTACTCTGTTGTTATTGTTCTGTGAGTGTGTGTGTGCGGTGTTGACATGACATCAACTACAACCTCGCCTACCTACCTACTACCTACCCTTCGTATTCGTTCGTTGTGTTCATCTCTCTATCCTTATCAAAATCTTGAGCTTACTAGAGAGTCTATTCATAAAGATTAAATTCACTAATAATGTTCTCAGTGTGGTGGTTTGGTTTTCTTGAACTATTTATTCCACTACTACAATAAAAGAAAGACCATTTAACTTCGTATGACATAAGGCCACAAGTGTTTTGGGTCAATAATGACCATTGAATACCTTACGTATCTAATTTCTCTTTTTCCTTTTCTCTCTCTCTACGTTGACTGGTTAAAAAGCATGCTAATTAAAACTTTTAAATTCGAACACTAGAACCAATTGTCTTTGTTTTCAATGCAATATAAAAATAAATACAGTTTTTTAAAAGTTTTTGACAAATTGTTTCATCCACATTTCTTTAAAACAGTTTTAGTGTACTTTGTTTTGATCATTTACATTGTGTGTGGGTGGTTATGAATCTAAAATAAATGTATTACAAAAGTTTATTTATTTAAAACTGAAAGTTGGACTAGACTTGTGTAAACGGTAATTTAATTTTAAGATTTTAAAATTTATTGAATTGAATAAATTACGCTGCAAACATGAATAAAAATTCATGTTTAATTTTTTTTACATCAAACAAAAACTTTTAAAAAAGGAAAGAACTTCAATGTAAGTTATTTTTGAATTGATACAAAAACATGTTCCACAATAGGGGGGGAAAAACAAACAAAAAAATCTTTTTTAAGAGTAAAATTAAGCGCACATATCATCGCCGTCGGTGTCGCTCTTTTCGCACCAGAAAACATATTAGAAAAGCGTTTAAACTTCCTGATTTCATAAAAAGACAAAAGCGTGAAATAATCCGTCAATATGACGCACTTATTTGAACATAAAAACAAAATAACGAACCTCCTTTTTTTTTTCAAATATAAGAATAAAATAAAATCAAATATAATTTATTTTAGAAAGAAATTGGTTAACAATGTAACTGTCTTTATTTTCTATAATGTTATTTTTTTTTAAATAAGGAAAATAAGCAAAAAAACTTTTTTACTTTTAAATATACGCAAAAAAGGGACTACAGTCAGTACAGACTGTGGCTGTGCGTGCTGCTGCTGTGTGCATTAAAAAAAATTAATCAAAATAAAATTAAACTGTCGGATTATTGTCCAGTTTAATTCTTTGGACTCTAAATTATCAAAATTACTAAGTCACTCACTCACTCAGAGCCATTATAGAAGGGGAAGGGAACATATTAGGATGAAAATGGTGCGTCTTCTTTTGCCTTATGTCTTCAGGGCCGATATATCGGCATATTAAAATTTAATGGGTTGAATGATGGCTTAGAATAATAAAAGTCCATCATGTATACTACGAGTAAGCAACCTTTTTTTTCTCCCTTTCTTTTTAAGCAAAAAGCCCTCGTATTTTTAACATTTTTTTCTGCATTCAAGAAGCCGATTTAAGAAATGTTTTTATATTTTTAATTTACTTAAATTATTACAAAAAATATTTTCCCCAGCAACAACTTAGATTTGTTTTCATTGTTAGAAATGTTCTTATAATTAAATTCAATCATTGCCAATAATTCAATTGGCCAATTTATATTTAAAAAAATTAATTTAAATTTACTTAAATTGTTAAATTTTAATCATTTTGCAATTAACTTTATTTATTTTTTAATTATATTTAGATGTAAATAAAATTTGAGTTTACTTTGAATTAAATTAGTTTTTTCTTTCTTAACCCACAATAATTTTTTAAATGAAATAATTTTTATTTTCCAACTTTTATTTTTATTTCAATTTCACCGTTTGTGTACCAAATAGACGCTTCCATTTCTTTTTAAACAAAGAAATATTTTTAACCTCTATTTCTAAAATTAGTAACACGAATGTAAATTTAGACATTGGAAACCATGAGTGAGATATTTTCTGTTTTATTTTCACTAAACTCAATACCAAAAGTATTTTTCCATTTACCTTACAGTATTTTAAAAGAATCGATTTTAACTTGGTCAAACTAAAATGGTTTAATTGGAATTGTTTTACTATAAAATGAAAGGAAAATGCATTTTAGTTTTTTTTTTCAATCCCATCATTTCATTTTAAGCTCAATTTCTGTTTTTCCCCTTTAAAGCAAGAAGAATGATAATGTATTTCTTCTCTGCTTGAAAACCTAGTCTTATTTTCTTTCTTCTTACTGAATTATTTTCATTGCTGTCCATTATTCTCTCTGATATTCAGTGTTGTTGGAGTGAGTGAATAATGGCTGGGTTGTGTGTGATCTGTTTGCAGCAGATCTGCTGCTTCTCCTTTCTCTCATTTAATTCACTTTTATTTCTCTTTCCTACATTTTTGTCTTCTCTCATTCTCCTAAGTATTTAAAGACATTAATATGGAGGATTGCTTTTTAAAAATACCTACATACATTTTTATTGACGCTTTCTTTCTCTCTACTCAGTGCAATAAAGAGAGTTTGGAGGTTAATGTTTTGGCTAAAGAAGCAGACAGTTTCTTTCCATAATTCTTAAAGCATGTAGATTTATTAACTAATTAAGTATTCTAATTAGCCTGTATTTCTTTCTAATCGAAATCAGCGGTAACTCCTAATATTTTATGCCTTTTTAAAGCTGAATGAATGAGCAACCAACCATTCTTTATTCATCCAGGTTATTGGTCTTGAAAGTTGGGGATGACATAAACACTAAATTGTCTCCCTTATTTACCTCGACTCATTTTACGAAATACAATTTGGGAATCAAGAAGAGATTTAAATTTTAAATTGCAAAAATAATTTCTTCAGGTGATGTCTAATATGTAGCCAAAGTTCAAAAAGGGGATCCAATAGGACTTATTCACAATCCCAACTACTAAGAGGGTTGATAATAGCCATAATTGACTTGTGGTTGGATGGGTGGTGCTGGTGGGTGCTCTCTGTGCTCTGCAACCAGCCTCAGTAATCACCCCACAATCCCATCAGTCACTTCCTGTCACCCACCTTAACAACAACAATAATAATTGTTATTGGCCTTATTCTAGCAAACCAAACTTGGTTAGAAAGTTTAATCCTACATTCCTGGCACTGCACTCTCTCTGCTGCAGCTGCATTGTTTGAAATTTATTAAATATTTGAGAAAAAGGGTAAATAGAGCGCCATTGCCATTAATGCTTGCTCGCTCTGGTCAAGTGAGCGAGAGAGCAGCCAGCCAGCAGCTCGCTCACTTAAGTCACACTCACATTATTGCACCTTTCAAATGTTTCTTTTTAGGGATTTTCAGGTCTGTTTTGAACGATTGTCGCTGACAAATAGTTTTTTATGGTATTAAGACTTTTAATATCCCTTTTTAGTAAAGAATAGTTTTTAGGGGGTGGGAACATTATTTTTATTGATTGTTTTGACTAATCCTAATCTCAGTTTTAACCCTAAGCAGACCATTGACCAAACCCCTAAAAATCAATATTTGAAATGCAAACCAAAGCGGGTATTAAATTGGACAAGTATGTGTTTGTGGACATTCTTACTTTCACCAGAAAAAGTGGTTATTTCAAATAAAAACAAAAAAACTTTTTTATTTTTTTAATTAACAATAAAACGAATTTATGGCAAAAAATATGTTTATTTCAAATTGTAAATTTAAAAAAAAACTTGTTAATAGCGTTTGTGGTTATAAAAAAAATAGCAAATGAGGCATGGTAAATAAATGCATTGGTTCAAATTCAATCAAATGAATTCAAGTAACAAAGAGAGATAATTCAGTATTTGGTATGCAAAAATTCTGACTGACTACTAATCATGAAAGTTTAGTTTTTAGGACAAAGAAAAAAAGCTGTTTACTTTGAACCCACAACCCACCCACCCCTCTTTTCAAATGTTTAAACAGACCATCAACTATTTTTTTCCTCATTTTATCATAATTATTAAAAAGCAAAATGATTTTTTAAAAATGTAATCAAGAATATTCTTTTTATGTAAGCATATTCTTTGCATACAGAATATTCTTTTTACAAAAATCATATTCTTTTCAAAA